>QFFB01006456.1:0-14797 GCA_003316465.1 Ramaria cf. rubripermanens
AAAGAGAACAACGGCATTTTCGTAGATAAGACCCATGTGTGATAATACGTCGCACGCACTGTGATAATATAGCTTAAGAGGGTCTTTGGCTCTGGTATGTAAATATGCTGGAAGACTGAGGCCGAGAGATTGGTAGTAATTGAAGGGAGGGGGTGTTGAACACGATACCGCGACCTTCACCGATGTGACTGCGTCTACCCTTTGAAACATGAACGCGGCCAAAGACGCCCTTCGCCTTCTTTTTATCTAGAAATCGTGCCATACGCTCTCGGTGCCAGATAATAGCCGTGGAATTAAGACCAGCCCAGATGAGCGAGCTCTTGGCGAGAAGGTCTTTATTGTGGTTTGGCAACCGAGCCTGTCTGGAAAAGGGTTGTTACAGAACGCAGAGTAGTCATGAGAATGGCTCTCACCTTGTTGGAGATTCCAGTTGACAAAGTCGGCAGGTTGCCAATTAACTTCTGGCGCATTCCTAAAAGTGTCTAAGCGTTCTTCAAACGTTGCAGTGAGCAGCAGCGGGTGTGGATGTGTAGGTGATACGCTGGAGGGGCCACGTATCGGATTGGCTCCAGAAAGCGCACTTGATAAGCAATATCGTTGAAGCGGTGACTGCGACTGCGTTGAGGTGAGACAACTAATATTGTGCCTCCGACAGTAGAACTCACACTGAAAAGGAAAGTAGAAACGACCAGCGTGGAGAACACTGCAGTTAAAGAGGACCAGAAAACGCCTCGTACCTCCACCCAGAAGCTTTAAATGAGACAAAGTGTGTTGTCAGAAATGGGATACTTTAGAGGTCTCCTTGTACAATGGTAAATGGGGCGATCCAGGAGCCATACCAATGTAAGATCAACTGTAAGTGGTGTTGGCTAAGCAGCGTTTCAAAAATAAACACACTACATGTTACTACAGTATTTATGAGAGGCCGACGGGAGAACTCACCTGGAAATCGTACTCAAGTATCTTGAAGATGATAGTATTCACGTGAAGATAGGCAGAACTTAATCATCAGATCAACTCAAACTGTTCCGTTACCAGCGCGAGAAAACCTTTCTTTTAGTTTTGTGCTAGAAAGACTTAAAACCCATGGGTGTCGCGTTGGGCTCGGTCAAGTTCGTATGGTTGGGCCCCTTATCCACGCTTTTGAACAACCTTTAATGCTATGCAGGCCGGGTGAAATATACAGCGACATGGTCGATTCGGTGTCGAACACATAGACGTCTGATGGAGATGTTTCCTAGCAGCGCCCGCGACACAACAGTATCTTATCATGGACACAAGCATCAGTGGTACGTGGTTGACTTCGATCGTTCGAGAAAGTCAAACTTATCGCATCCTCATATCGAATCCGCTGCAGGCTCACGGCTTCGGACCAACTGGATGGATTGACCGAAAGATACGTCGTCGAGCCTTGGAACTAAATGCAGAGTTGAGACACCAAAAAGAGTCCTTTCTCCACGCGGAAGGCAAAAGACTTGGAAGGCTTGTCGTCATTTTATCGTGCCCGCGAGAACTAGATACCCTTACGCGCAACTCGAAATATTCATCGTAGACAGACACTGCCTTTTGGATAGTGAAGAGGTCCGAACATGCGTGTACTACAGCCTGGCACATCGTGATCTATCACACAACCTTTGTTCTCAAGCTACTAGCTCTCCCGCTCTATAACAAATCCCTGCGAAATCTTCACGAGGAATTAATTATACATGTATGTTTTTATTTTCCGTTCATTGTATCTGGCGCTATGTTGAAGAACACGTAGGACTTATGCCCTGCAATAAGGCCACCAGAAGAACTTAGCCGTTCCCGGGTGCCGACGATCTCCGAAATAACTTACCTCAAGTGATTACTCGTCTGATTTTAG
Organism: Ramaria cf. rubripermanens; assembly: GCA_003316465.1. NCBI lineage: Eukaryota > Fungi > Basidiomycota > Agaricomycetes > Gomphales > Gomphaceae > Ramaria > Ramaria cf. rubripermanens. The sequence goes on from QFFB01006456.1 coordinate 1,865, forward strand.
CCAGTGTATGGAAGCCTCCAGGCGGGTTGGCACGTACTACCAGTTGATGGAGCTCGATGAAGGCGGTGTAGAACATGCATGATATGCACCTGACGAGCGCCACCATAGCTACACAACCGCCAGGCCTGGCAGCGCTGTGGTGTCAGGACACCAGGACATATCACTTTCCGGTGAGCATATAAGACCAAGCTGATGATACCACATGAAAGAGTCCTTGGCATCATCGGTCACAGATATTGCTTCAGCGCTGCAATTTCATCATTTATCAAACCCTCATCGACTAGGATCTTTAGCATACAAGCAAACAAACTACCATAAGGACTCTCTGTGCTGAAGGGGACAAAGGGAATCGGTGATAAAACGCGCTCCCCCCTTCTCATCAATAGCTGCGAAGCACATACCTATAAGTGCTCTGTGTACAAGAGGATCACCATGAAAGTTGTGAACTTCTGATAATGTCAGCTCGTTCCTCCCGGTTCTAACGAAGATGACGATCTTCCGACCATTTGTGCAGGCTCCCCAGTTTGCTTGAAAAAAATATAGTTCGCCCCATAGCTACTCAAAAGAAAGAGAAGAGTAAGTTTATATATGCTTCACTATATCAGTTATATACCTGTTTAAGCAAGACAGTAGCATGTTGTTCACTTTCCCACCTAAACTCTCCTGTGTTTGGGACAGCTGCCACAGTCTGAAAATGCCTGTAAAGGCAGTATCTTTATATGCCCACCACGTCTTGATTTCTATGATAGCAGCATGGTGCTTTGGTTGTGGGCTTATGTAAAGAAGGAAGTCAGGATATCCAGCATTGGTTGAGACACCTGGGTTGCGATGTGCCTTTGGGCAACTTCGACCCCACTGAGGGTAAAATAGGGTTTGTGAAGCTAGACCAACATAAGTTGGATAGCGTGTCTGAAAATGAGCCTCAGTCCATGCTGATCTACTTACAAAACCTGGTATGCATACCTCCAAAAGCATGTTAAGTGGTTCAATGATCTGAGCATGGACTTCATCCTGAACTGAAGGCTCAGATGTCATGGCTGCAGGCTTTCTCCGGTCATGCATACAAACCATGGGAAAAGTCTGTCAAGAACCTCAGCTTGCTGCACCCCACTAGGGAGCCTCACTGAAGGTCCTATACTCTGATGTGTATGAATAGTTGGTGGAATTGGGTCTTCTTGAACATAACCTGGGGGCATAACTGTTGCTACACCAGGGCCATTTGGCAACGAGTACACTGCCAGGTTTTGCCATAAGGGCCTGCATCGCCGGATATACTTCAGTCGATCTGCAGAAGGCATGTCTTTGATCTGGGCAGCAGTTTTGGTGACCCCACCCTCTGTTTTAATCAGTGCTGCTTCTAATGGTTTGCAGACTAAAACTGGGGATAGAGGTTTCCCCAATGGTGGTGGGAATGGAAACTGGTGCCAATTATGAGGATGGAGGGGAGCGTCTTGCCAATCAAGGGCATGTGGCAGACCAGCAACTATCACATCAGGCATGTATAGCCTTCGTTGACCTGGAGCGGCTGGCTGAGCCATGACAGCTTGAGCACTGAGCAGGTGCAAATCTGAAGGGGTGCATGCTTCACACCGGTACTACATACTATATATGAGGTCGAAGTCGTAATTGAATGACGTTCGCACAGTCCTTGCACACCGCCAGGACCCGGAGAACTCCCACGGACGTACAAGTCTCTACAGGTCTCAATACACCATGCAGACAGGGCCGTTCGTTGTAAGCCGGTCTTTATCTGGAGAACAATTTTCGTCCTTTGAACTGCTGCTTCTCTACAGCCATCGAATGCTTTCTCGTCGCTCCTCGTCGGTGGCCTTATCAAAATCAACGGTGTCCAGGTTCCATTGACACTATCTAAAAGCCCCTCAAAACCTGCAGAAATCCTTATAGAAGAAATAATAGAAGGAGACTTTTCAGTCCTCGGTCCACCGCCTGTTCGTCCACCCTCCAAACTTCCGCCTCCAGGCAACCTCTGTCTCGATGTTTCTTTAGAACCGGGTCGGCTCGGGTATGGCAGAGTGGGGTCGGTGTACCCCCTTAGAATGGATGACACTAATCAGTATGCCCTTCCATCCCTTGTAATCAAAGTCGCTACTCGGCGCCGGTCTGAGGACTTGGCTCGTGAGGCCTGGTTTTACGAAGAGATGGAGCATATCCAGGGAGTAGCCATCGCACGCTGCTATGGTTTCTTCACGGCAGAAATTAATCCGAATAGTGAGGTATTGGATTGGGCAGAGTCCGATGCGGCTTACGATGAGGAGGAGGAAATAGACCATCTGGATGAGGACAGCCAAAGTCAGGATGACAACGACTGGGAGTATAGATGTATATGGAACCCCGATACATTTGCAAAATATTCTCCTGAGGAGCTGATGACAGTACGCGAGGAGCTGGTGCCGAGAGAAGTCACCTGGGAAAGGGTAAACAAGCGACTTGATGAAAAAAAAGAGAGAAGACATCCACGTGAAGATAAACCAGACTCAATCACAAGATCAACTCGTACCGATCCGTCTTCAGTGGGGAATGGCAGTGAGAAGACCTTTCTTTCAGTTTTGGTCTTGGAAAGACTCGGAGACCTGATACCCATGGGTGTTCCATTAGAAGCAGTCAAGTTCGTCTGGCTAGGTCTAGCTGTACATGCTTCTGAACTTCCTATATTATGCAGGCCGGATGTTCATGACATATACAGCGACATGGGTCGATTCGGTGTCGAACACGTGGACATCCGATGGAGAAATATCCTAGCGGCACCCGCGACACAACACAGTATTGTCTGCCCTTATCACGGACACAAGCATCAATGGCGCGTGGTTGACTTCGATCGTTCGAGAAAGTCAAACTTTTCGCATTCTCATATCGAATCCGCTGCGGGCTCATGGCTTGAGACCATACTGGATGGATTGCCAGAAGGATACGTCGTCGAACCTTGGGACTAGTGCATTCTTCTTGGGTTCTCAACGCGGAATGAATCGGAAGACTTGTTGTCATTTTATCGCACCCACGAGAACTTGGTATATTCATCTTAACTAGGCACTGTCTTTACGATATCGAAGGAGTCGAAACATGGATGTATTACAGCCTGGTACATCGTGATGTATCACCATCTTTGTTCTCAGGCTACTAGACCTCCCGCTCTATCCCAAATTCCTGCGAGCATTCACGTGGAGTTGATTCTATGTGTTTACTTTCTCCTCACTATATCTGGCGATATGAAGAAGACCACGCAGCGGCAGGGTGTATGCCCTGCATTGGCAGTGTAGCACTTCCAAAAGACACAAGCCACTCCCGGGTGCCAATGATCTCCGAACTAGGATTATTTTCTATCCAATTTTGGCCACGGTGTCGAACCCTATAACAAGTATAGCTCGTAATTCATCGCACAGTACTCCTTGCACACCGTCAGGACCCTGGATAGCTCTGAAGTTCGACTTACAGGGCTGACGATGATCTCTCAGTACGCCATGCAGACAGGGTATTCCTCGTAAGCTGTTTTAAATCTGGAAAAGGCCTTTGAGCCGCTTCCTTACCAAAATCAACGCTGTCCACGTCCCTTTGACATTATCTAAAGGCATATCAAAGCCTCTAAAAACACTTATAGTCTCAGAAGACTTCGCCACAGTCGGCGGTCTGCCGCCTGTTCGTCCACCCTCCATACTTCCGCCTCCAGGCAACCTCCGTCTCGATGTTTCAATAGAACCGGAACGACTTGGCTATGGCAGCGTAGGATCGGCGCACCCCCTTAGGATGGATGACGCCAATCAGTACGCACTCCATCCCTCGTAATAAAAGTCTCTGCTAGACATCGCTCTGAGAATTTGGCCCATGAGGCCTGGTTTTATGAAGAGATGTAGGATATTCAGGGGGCGGCCAATATTGCACGCTGCTATGGTTTTTTCACTGCGGAAATTCTTCCGAACAGTGAGGTGTTGGATTGGGCAGAGTCTGACGCGACTTACGAACCTGAGGAGGTAGATGATCTGGGCGAGGTCAACGAAAGCGAGGATGACTACTACTCTGACGATAGATGGGACCCCGAACCATTCACCGAGTACTGTCTTGAGGGTGTGCTGGAAAAAATCACCTGGGAAACGGCACTCAAGCGCCTTGAAGAGAAAAAAAGCAAAGACGTCATCCACGTGAAGATCAGAAGGACCCAATCGTAAAATCAACCTCTGCCGTTCGCCCTTCCGCACACCAGGCAACAAGACGACATTTCTTTCAGTTTTAGTGCTGGAAAGACTTGGAGGCTTGATGCCTAGGCTTGTCTCCCCGGATTCGATCAAGTTCGTCTGATTCCCTGCAAGTATCGTTACGCACACTCCTTGAAATACCCTTATTACACAGGCCGGATGTCGATGAAATATACAGCGACTTGGGTCGGTTTGGGGTCGAGCACATGGACATTCGAAATATCCTGGCAGCACCTGCGACGCATGATAGTCTTGTGTGCCCATATCACAGACACAAGCATCACTGGCGCATGGTTGACTTTGATCAGGCAAGAAAGACAAACTATCTACACTCTCGACGTATCGAATCCGCCGCGATGTCATTTAATCTGCGCCAGGACAAGACCTACCTGCAGGCGTTTGACTCGACAGGAAATCATCAATTCTGGTACATTTAGGAACAGGGTCATCGACAAAAAACTTTTTCATGACTTCTTGCATGCTGAAAGTGACGATTGAAATATACCCATCTTTCCCTCGGCACGGGCATGGATGAGCCTGGATGGGCCAGTTAGTGGGGACCCCCGACCAGTCAGTGGGCCGGTCGCCTGGGTCAGAAAACGAAGGGAAAGAGAGAGCAGCGCTGTTTCCCTAACTCCCTTCGTGCTGATGCCAGGGAAATTTAATCCTGATGACGGCTCTGGTACCGGCTCCTGCTTTGTGCTACGCATGGGCGGCATGTCAACGTCATCTAGCAGCTCAAGCATATCACATGACGCAGCAAGGACGTATATAATACTGTCTTTTTCACGTCCGAGATAATGGAAACCGGGAAAATTTTTCGGTGAGCCTTTCCCGGAAGCTTCTGGGGCCACGTGCGTCTCTACAAGGAAAGCCATTGAATGGGCTCTAAATCCCGAGAAAGATGGGACAATCGTGATTGAGAACGGCTGCTGTCCCCAAACGGTAAGTCGTTCGAAGACTCCACATATTGGTTTTGAATTATCCTGACCCGGGCATGGTAATTACATTAAGTGCCAGGCGAGGACCCTCTTGATGTCGAACCGACTAGCATTAACTCTGGTACGTACCTGCTTGCTCTCGTTGTGTGTGCTGGACTTTACGGCGCCGAGCTGGTCATAGTGTGCCGTAGACATACAGTATCGAATATTCGTTTAGGTCTGGGAGGCGTTCAGGTTGAATCTGGGGACACGGCGACCATGGGTCGACAGTTCAGCCACAGCTCCACGAAACATCGGACCATAGCAATACAGCTGTATGCTGCAGCCGTATATGACTGCATTTCAAACAACCGGCGGTCTATAGTTATACAATGCGACTCCACTATTCTGGGCTTGGCATGTTGCATTTTGCCTATAAATTGGTCTGAGCTCTAGGTATGCTTCGACACGACCACAAGTTCGCCCGCCATGTTTCCTCGTGCCTGGCTCGCTCTTCTTGCTGTCGTCGGTTTTGTCTCCTGCACGGAGTCTTCGAACACTGGGTCATCCAAGCACTTATAACCCAGTTTCTGCGTTCGATGATCGTCTTGATACCCCATTGACACCAGGGAAATAGTTGTTTGCCTGGTCTTGTCCCAGAAATTTCGGTCAATGTGGCAACGGTAAATGTTGCCACATAGGTGGTGAATGTTGTACAACAGGTGGGATCAAACTGTCCATTTTTTCATGCTCCTCACTTCTGCGTCCAAGGCTGCTGCGGGTCTGGCGAATTCTGCGTTGGTTCTGGGTGCTGTCCCGATACACAGAATGGATGCGGCAACAAAGGGTGTTGTCCCAAGTCTGCCAACTGCTGTTCAGGTGAACGCACTCTGCAATTCAGTCACCTTACCCTTACTGACATCTTTATTTACCGCATGTAATCACAGATGGAGGCTGCTGTGATGCTAGGTAACGAATTTCGTCCAAATTTGTTTCATTTAGTCGCTTTTCAATACCTGTGCACACCATAGTCATTACTGCGTCATTACTTTGGGAGGTAAAAGCGCATGCTGCCCAAGCGGCCGGGTCCGTGTCTAGGGAGGTTGGGGATGGGAGTGTTGGTCGGCATCATTATAGGTCGACGATATTTTTGACTTCCCCCCCAGCTCACTCATTACCTTTTACTATTTCCCCTTTAATCGTCACATTAATGCATTCGTTAAATTGATATAGCATAACATGACAGTTGCGCCAACTTGGACGATAGGAAGGGGTGAGCGATGGTGCGAAAAGTCAAATAAGATGTTTGATAATACATTGGAGACATATTCTAATTAACACGACTAATTAACACCGAGACGCAACTCATGACGCGCTGTTTGTAAGGCTATTCAAGTAATCGACGATATACTCCGCGATCGCGAGAGATGAAGTTAACCCGGGACTTTCGAAGCCCAGGAGACTCACCATTGGCGCATTTCCTGAGCCACCAAAGTCTGCCGTCCGGTCGATGCGCACCTGGAAGTCATGGAATCCTCCGCCGGGCCCCACAAGCTTCGGTCGGATCCCAACATAATCAGGTCTCAGGTCTTTTAATGCAACGGCAGGGAGGTATGCGGTGATGAGGCGATGCATAGTTTCGACTCTGTCCTTGTTATCATCTGCAGCGAGACTATGCTCCCAGAAGTCTATAGCGTCTTCATCAAAAACGTACTCGTCATCTGGTGTGCCAGGTGGACAAGGAGGGGTGAGCCATTCAATATCAGGGCCGAAACGGACATTTCCGTCGATATCAAAAGTTAAATGAGTTCCTAGAGATTGAAATTTGAAGGATTCCTTCGCTCCGCTAGCCGAAGCATCTGGAACGGGATATATGAGTTGTGAAATGCGTGCTGTCCCGGGACCACGATATGCAACGTAGGATCCACGAGCATAATACATTGGAATGGCACGGACCCGTGGCAAAAGAGAGTTGAGCACCAGATTGGCGTTGAGCCCTGAGGCGTTGATGAGGACTCTGGCGAGCAGAGCATCACTGCTGCTTTCTGCCTGCGTGCCATCCACCTGCCTATTCCTTTCTGGGGAGGTCACGGTCTGTACAACCCAGCCCTCTGACGTTCCGTCGGGGAGCTGTGCCGCTGGAGACTTGTGAGAGCTGTAGGGGTCAACTCTCACTACTCGTGTGGAGTAGACGAGTTCCCCCGACTCCGATTCCCCAATCTCTTTCTCGAAGCTCTCTATTAAAGCATGCGAATCTACGATGCCTGTTTCCGGGCTGTGGAGAGCCCAGGCTATGTCAGGCGAGAGGTCCGGTTGTGACCCTCGAGCTTCGTCCCCGCTGATGAGTTCCACGGGTGTTGGAGGTTCATTGGTATTTGTGGAAATGGTCCTCACTCTCTCGACCAGCTGGTCCAGGTATGCTTTCTGGTGCTGACGCGCCACCACGAGCTTTCCGGTCCGCTTATGTGGGATGTTGTACTCTAAACATCGCCGATAAAGATACTCGCGGCCTCTGACACAGAGAAGTGCCTTAAGGGAGTTTGGCGGGTAATATAGTCCTAGAGTATCAAATGAGATGCCTTGCGAAAACGGCACAGATACCTATAGCTCTACTTTACCAGCGTGTATGACCTCAGAGTTACGAGAACTGCGGTGTCATCATCATTAACTTCCAGAAACTCTAAAGAAGAGAATAGTAACAACCTTGTCTCCTCCCCTGCTCGGGAATGTCGCTCAACTAAATATGTCGACTTGTGGGGATACAATTTAGACAGTCTTTCAGCTATCGCCAAACCTAGGACACCTGCAAGCCGGCGTAAACGTGATTGATGACGCTAGTCTGAAGTTCACATTTATGCCATACTTACCTCCTCCGATGATGAGATGGTCTACGGCTGATTCTGGACGCTTAAAAGGGCAAAGCGTTAAGGAAAGGAACGCACATCGACTGCCCATGAGAAACTGCATACTTTGTATTTAAAACGCCCGCTAGCATTCATAGCAGCTGCCAAACCACGAATGATCATGATGGTGATGTACAAGAGTGAGAGAGAGAAAATTAGCTTGAAGCGCTAAATGTACAATTATATATAAGATTATAGTAATAGTGATAAAAGTATACCCCCAACCTCACAATGGCCCGACTCTGGGAACAGTGACAATGTTGCGGTCCATAGCCTGGACTCGGATGGAATATTCATCAAATCAGATCTTGCGATACTGTTGCATCATAGAAATACGCATCTCCAATAACTCAGAAACGCCCCTCGGATGGAAAGACCTGGAACAGCGGTACCTCCTAGTGCAGTGAGCGCAGTTGTCTTGTGCTGCACTAGTGGTAAGCTTCAAGACCCGTTACGAAAAGGTGGAAAATCTCAGTATAGGCCGTCAGTACTGCTTACTATGGCTGCTGGCGCTTACTATTGTGCTCTAATTATGGCTCGGCCTTTACCACTTCCTCAACCCGCACCTGTAGATGGAAAACTACGGGAGTTTGATTCTGTCCCTCTGTTTATGCGCTCTTTGCCCGAGGATGCTACTGACGATGTTGCAATAAGTGCCCTGCAAAGTTTGGCACATGAAGGGACACCGGATGGTCTGTGAGAGAGATTATATTCTATACGCAACTGGAAAGCACTCTAAACCAGTGACTTGCACAGAGATTGCGGAGAATTTCAAGGATCAAGGCAACAATTACTTCAAAGGAAAGAGATATACAGAAGCAAGAGATTTCTACAGACAAGGACTTGACGCAAAACCTACTGAGTCAGGGCTGCTGGACGCGTTACTCTGTAATCGAGCAGCCTGCAATCTGGAACTCAGTGCGCTATGTCTAGATGCCACGGCTACATTTCTCTCTGAATACCAATCCAGAAAATCATGGCTTTGTACTTCGTGATTGTTCCAGGGCAATTTCGATAAACGCCCACTCCAGCAAAGCACACTATCGGTCAGCTATGGCGTTGTTTGCCTTAGAGAGATTCGAAGAGGCTTTGGACTGCTGCACACGATGCCTAGACTTCGACCCGACTAACACGAGCGTGCGGCAACTACTTGATCGTGCGCAAAAGGGAAAGCTTCTGAAGGAAAGGAAGGCGCAAGAGAGGGCTGAAGAACTTAGACGAGCGGAGGAGCTCAAACATGAGCTAGATTTATGTTATAAAGTCAGAATCACTGCCACGCAATCTTCTAATAACGCTCAAATGTTGCTTGTAGGCTCGCCACCTTATCCCAATCAATGATGCGCATTCGGACACAAGTCCTTACTCACCGCATTTGAATAAGGATCCTCAATTTGCGCATCCGATCCTGGTCATCCCTGTTTTCTTCTTGTATCCTCAATATGCAACTTCCGACCTCATTTCGCATTATGATGAAACAGTCCTCTTCAGCAGTCACCTCTATGATATGTTCCCCATATCAAATACGGAGAACTCGGAACGTCGGCCTGAATGGGACAAGAAAGGGGAGTACTTGGCCCCCGACTTAGTAGTGTATGCCATCACATGCAAGAAGCGACTGTTGAAAGTCGGCAAGAAGATGAGCCTTCTAGATCTTTGCAACGCCTCTAAAGGCAAAGATGGACAACCTGATGGTTTGGAGGTCAAGAATGGTTGTCTTAGTGTCGCGGTACTCCCGAAAGGAGAGGCCGAGCGACGTTGGGTAGAGGAATTCAAGGCGACCAGATAACCGGAGCAGCGCTTCGCCACCACAATTGCGGTGCTAGTGGTAGGCTGAAAATATACACTACCATGTATGCGCTGTGCAAGGTTTTCGGTGTTTAGCATTCTAGAATAAATCTAATGGTCTATGATTCCATGGACCCATAAGTAAAGCTTTAAAAGACTGAGGTCATGAGGCATTCATCCACGATCGTCAGAGCCTGCTGAATCTGGGCTTGGTGGTTCACAGCTCAGAAGGAATGAATCGCATTCCGCTCCCGGTTTCGTGAGGCAATAAAAACTCATGGCTCTATTTTCCTGAAAGCTTCGACTGAGCGAGGCATGCTGCAGCACGCAGTTGTTTTCCTGGAGGTTGTCAACATATTGCTTCCAACCATCTGCACCGCTGCAGAAAAGAAATAACCTTGGGGCTCTTAGCTTAGCAACCCGGCGGCCGAGCTTTTCCAAGTATAACATCGTATTCTCCAAGGTAGGAGTGAAGACCCATTGAGGCTGAGGCCGAGGCCCGGCTTAAGTAGGCCAGAAGTGATCGGGATAGTCAGTTGAGACATAACCAAACGTCTTCACTGTTGAAGCAAAAAGAATAATCCTACTTGAGTGCAAAAAAGGAACGGGGGGCATTGAGCCCGCTTCAATGCTCAGCGAGATTCAGTACGGCAGGCGATTACCTAGAGAGGAAAAGTAAGAGCTGCGCGCCGGCAGCAACATATTTGTGTCGATATGTGCGTTGATGATAGAGTCTACTGTACATCCGTAAAAATTTTAGAGACCCTTCGCGTAGTAGTTGTAGAGCCGTTGATCGGAGTTTCAAGAGTAACGTCAAACGATCACCGAGTTTTTCGGTCTGCCCGTCCAATATTGGGCTAACGAGTCGACATGTCCAGCCTCTTCAACGTTTTCCTTGTTCTCATCATGGTCATCTCCGTATGGCCCAGCTTGGTTTATGTTGTTGGACAGTTGATGAACCCCGCGCGGTCGCCGAGCTCGTTGCGCGTTGTACGACTAGGGATGGTTGGCACCAGTAAGTCTATGATACTGTCAGGTGTTGGCCCACATAGTCATATGTTTTTAGAACGCACCCCACACCCAGCAGACCCTCCGGTTTGTATGGCAAAACTCATCATGCTGCGTCACAGGGTATGCCATGTTTCCATACCTTGTGCACATGTTATCTTATATCTCAAGTAGATGCAGCAGGTGAGCACTCGCAGGTCCCAGCAATGGGCCGGTCCGGTCTCAAAGGCTAACGTTTATGGAAATTCACGACACCGTTCCTCCCCCGCTTGGGTTGGGTCAGCGACTGTGGGCCGCCGATGGGGAAACAACCGATAAGGAAACACAGTTTGACATTTGGTTCCACCAACCAGGATCTTTATCATACCCTAATTTCTTGCTCATACCTTCCTGGTCTTAGACAGAATGTTGGTGGACTTAGACTCTCCATTCATGATGTCTATAATATACCCCTGGATTTTCTTGTTATCGATGCAAAGTAAAGCAGCTCCTCAGTCTATTCTCGGGCGATAGCCTTGGGCGCCCAAGAGTACACTCTAGGCGCTACCGTATCATATGGTCTGTATGCACCGCGTGTACCTGTAAGGTTTTCCCGCCATGGCTGTATAACAGCATCAAGATTTGGGCTACCTCGAAGAAAGAGAATACTGACCGCTTTCCAGGGTGGTGTCATGGCCTGCACAACTTTATCTTCTGGCGGCGGGTCCTTTCGAATGTGCAATAACCAAGAATGCCATTCGGGAGGAACCTGGGAGGCGTTGTATCGATGCTAAAGAGAACAAATCCAAACATGTCAACATTCGTACAGGCGAAGTCACACACCTGGGTATAGTCGACCCATCGGTGTCGACCTGTCGAGGCGTCAAATCTCCATCTTACGCATTCGAACGAACGGCATACCTGGGATCTCCTCAACAGGGTTTAGGTTCTCGAAGTAACGATTTCCAAATCTAGCAGTGGGGAGGTCCTCAGCTATATACCTTCAACAAGAAACCTGGATACCTACTGGTCGTGCCCAACGAACCTCCCACTCTTTGCATCTCCAATGTACTGGATTTGTCTGAACCATTCTCTGGGGGGAATGGTAAGTTTAGATGTGAAGCGTGAACATTCATTCAGACGACTCACTTTAAGCCAACTCGGCGTATGCTACGCAATGTTCGTAACAAGGAAACCATTACGGTCCGTCGGACCTTGAAATACACGTCATGCTCATGCAAGGCATAGTTACTATAAACTCTGGTATTAAGGCTTCCTGGTTCCTTATAATTTAACTACGTATTTACGTTGGCTACAACTCCTCTCGTGTGTTCCCCACCGCTTCGAGAGGCAGACAGAGAGCAGGTGTCGTGGCAGTCAGATGATACTCACACTTTTCAGGCTCCTCGATCGTAAGAATCTGGTTCTCAGTCCCACATGAGAGGTGCAGCTGCAGCACCCTCATGAGCGCAAGAATAGTATCAAACGTGGTTACTCACCGTTACGCTTCGCTGAGGTCCATTCCAGCATTGTGCCCCCCCTGTATAGTGTTGGATCTCATAATAACGTGGTTCCCCCGGCTTGACATTTGGATCTGTATTCCACGATGAAAATTGCCTAAAAGAACATGTTAGAACATGTACTTGAATAGACAACGGTGATATACCCCAAATTATGGTGTGACCCGCTTTTTTGTGTGGCATCACCGAACAGGCACACCTCGTATGTATACCTATATGCACGCCAAGCTTATCAGTGGATATGTTGCAATGTCAGACCAGACCAGATACCCACTCTCCAGTATCTTTAGATAGGCACAATCCCTGTAATTTTTTCCATTCACCCTGGTAGCCAAAGCCCTGGGGGTCAAAGAGTTCCGCGAGCTCATCCTGCTCATCGCGCAAATTATCCTTGACAGTGTTAAACTTAGATTCTGCATCGTTATATGCTGCACGTGCTTGGCTAGTGCCTGGAGGGTAGTAAAAAAACCCAGTCAACAACAATGCCGGAGAAGGGGATACACACTTACCGTCTGTATTGGTAGTGACTCCACGGACAATGCCAAGAGTGCGCAACCACTTTACTGCTGTGTCACGAAGCCGATTATACTGCGGTGTAAACGATTCCGGTATG
>QFFB01006461.1:0-10069 GCA_003316465.1 Ramaria cf. rubripermanens
AGTGTCTAATTATTTATTAATAAAATGAGGAAAGTGATCCACATCCTGACCGGTGATAGTACTTGCATAATAGGTCCCCGGCACGTGCTAATGAAGGAATCACCCTCATTGAATGAATTACTGGAGAAAAACCTAATTTAGCCCACCTGCGTATTTTTGGTTCCCCAATCAGCGTAGCAGTCCATAAAGAGAAAAGAAAGAAATGGGACTCACAATCGTGTATGGGATACATGGTAGGCTATGAACTGTATACTACAGGGTACCTGATCTGGTATCTGGGTAGCCATCGTGTAGAAAAGGTCTGGGATGTTATTTTCCATGAGGATGCCATAGTCCTGGCAATACCAACATTGTATGGCGAGGATGATGCACCTTGTAATGTTAGCGAGTCTGCAGAGAAAAGAGTGACGAGTAACACACCTCTAAAACTTCAGCCAACCCCTCCCACTCCAGTAGCCCAACAGCATCTTTTTATACGCATCCCTGCACGTCATAAACAGACTGTGTTTGGCCCTGAAGAACAGGACCATGCTACAATCGAGGAAGTCCCTCCTGATCAAGATGAAACTTTAGTCAAAAACCGATCGAGACTAGTTTCAAACATACCAGATTTTCCACAAGGTATAATGCGTTCAGGAAAGCAACGAGGAGAAATACAGTCTCTTCTCGCATCAGAGGACTTAGACGATGCTATTATCATGTCAGTGAATATTGCAGGCAAACCAACAAGCATAAAAGATGCGTTAAATTTACCAGGTGAAGAAGGTGAAGCATGGGAACACATGTGTCAAGCTGAATGGCAAAACATGGTCGATTATGACGTATTTGGACCACCTGAGTCTCCTCCTCCTAATACGCATATTCTCAAAACAGGAACTACTTTGTGTTCCACTAGAAAAGACGGCAAAATTTCTAAACGCAAAGTCCACATAGTAGCCAAAGGATATAGCCAAGTACCTGGTCTTCATTTTAATGAGACGTACGCTCCTGTTATGCGTTGGGAATCCCTCAGGACTCTATTGACCGTAGGAGCTATTTCTAAGCTTGAGATACGTCAATTTGATGTTAAATCTGCTTACCTCCACGGAATAATTCAAGAAGAAGTATGGGTTCAGCAACCCGAAGGTTTTGAAGTACCGGGGAAGGAAAATCTAGCTTTGTGATTGAAGAAGGCGTTATATGGAACGAAACAAGGTGGGAATCAATGGAGAAAAACATTGGAAGACTTCATGCAAAGGAATCTTGAGTGGCAATGTTCTAACTATGATAGAGCTGTGTCTTTCAAATTTTGGGATGATGGCACATGGGGTATTGTCGGTTTCTGGGTCAACGACACAACCTCTGTAGGATACAAAACGCAACTACTAGAACTTGAAGAAGTGTTTAGACAATGCTTTGGTCTTTCTGGTGAAGGCGACACACATTGGATCCTTGGTACTGCAATATCACGAAACGCTAAGCTTCATTCTGTCTCTGTATCTCAGAAAAATTATATTGAAGATATTGCAGTGAGATTCCAAGTTCACAATTCCTTACCATGCAAAACCCCTATCCCTCTCGGCATCGATTTTTCTGCCCTTATGACAAACGATGAAGAGAATGATGAATCAAAAAATTTTCCCTACCATGAACTCATAGGCAGCCTAATGTACACTGCCATAGTTTCCCGTCCAGATATTGCACATGCAGTCAATAAATTAGCACAATACTCGATGAATCCTAGCCAAGCTCACTGGAACTTAACCAAACGAATTCTCCAATTCCTATATCATTCTCGCCATCTGTCACTCACTCTAGGTGGAAATCAACCAACCCTGTATGCTTATGCAGATGCCAACTTTGCAGGAGACAATGAGGACAGAAAATCTACAGGCGGATATGCTGTATTTTTAGGAGACGGCGCCATATCCTGGTCCTCGAAAAAGCAATCAATAGTTGCCCTGTCCTCAACTGAAGTGGAATATGTTGTCTTATCTGAAGCAGCACGAGAAGTATTATGGACTTGCCAATTCCTTCAAGAGATAGGACTTGACCTTGAAGGCCCCACTACTATCTATGAAGACAATTTAGGAACCCGAGCCTTTGCCCTTGATGAAAAATCCCCTTGCCGCATGAAGCATATTGAAGTTAAGTATAACTTCATCAAGAGCCATATCACCAAAAACACTATCAAAATTACGCACATCCCAACTTCTCAGATGACCGCAGACATATTCACAAAATTTCTCCCTCCTTCCCAATATGAATTTCATTCAAAATCCCTCAGCCTCACTACCTCACTGCTCGAGGGGGTGTGTAGGAGAATGAGCGTCGAGTAGCTCGGCTCAACTCAGCGTGAGAATAGGTCTGTGCTCGCAACTCCTATTTTGTGAGACAGGCTATATGTACAAATAGTGTATTTTGTGAACTACTTCCTAGTGTCTTGTCTTCGACACTAGGAAGTAAGTACCGTAGTCGACTTTGCAAGAATCTGTGGCTAATGAAATATATAGTTTATTCTATCTGTCTTTGGGTAGCGCAAAATCTAGTGTCTTGTCTTTGACGCTAGGAATTTATTCTATCTGTCTTTAGGTATGTACCATATATACACCCTATGTGGCATATATACGGTATAGACGCTATATATACATTTTGGTTGATATAGATACTATATATGGCAATATGTCGCTATCAGTCCTTTTAACGCCTGGAATGCTTTTCCTGATGGTTGTCGACTCTAGGTTAGCCTTCGGTGTAGAAAAGAATGTTGCCAGTATAAATGGCCTGGTCTGCAGGGCAAATTTCCAGGAATACATGAATTGATTTGAATGAGGGATCAATCCCTGATAGCAACACTGCATCAAGAAATCAAACGTGTATGTGATTGCATCCAGACCATAAACATCCTAGAAAGAGGTCTTCACCATTCAACAAAGATGTGTGTACAGGGCTCTTGATGAAATTAAGTCAAGTTGAAAGATGACTAAACGCGATAACATATGACAGAGTCCACTACGGCACCAGTGTATGTTCATTGACTTCTGTTTGCCAACACAAATGTTGGTATATGACAAATATAGTCAGGTCCATCCAGTGAAAGGTGATGTGGCATTTACATGTACACAAGACCAGCAGAATGTGAACACCACCCTGCACCTACACGGGCTGCCTGTGAGCTCAATGGCGCAGTGATCAGCCAGAAATGGAGTAACATCATGTGAGCAAATTGCCCAAAGGAGAAACTGGAGACAAAGGTATGGTGCTACGGGATAACCTTATGTCCCGGTCAGAGTCATTTTGAAAGGACGAGACATTGTGCAAATCCAATGGAGGTCTGTTCCGACTTGTTGTCGAGGAAGAGGAACCCGTCCGTTGAGCTTGTTGTTACACAGACAAAGGGACAGTTTAGGTCTGGTGGAAGTCTGTTTGTATAGAAGCAATAGTAAGTGGGCCACATTCTGGTCGACATGGCCACTAAACATCTTTGGGACAATTGTCGTGAATGTGCCTCTGTGTATTATGCAATACACCTGAATCTGTTGAGAGCTGAAGCAAAGACCCAAAGGTGTAAGATATGTTGAAATTTTAAGTGCATGCAGGGATGTCATTCGAGCGACCGACAATAGCGGGGAATGAAGAGGAGGCAGCGTGGTGTGATGAAATAGTGCAGGATGATGGGAAGGTAATAAGTAGCTAAGGGCATGAGTCGTACACTGCTCGATGAGCCATGCAATGACCAGGCAGGTCACGAAGCTGTCGCAATCAAGCATTCGTTTACCAATACCCCTGTATCCCTTCTTGATAGGTCCCTGATTGAGTAGGATCCTCCCTGATCAGGATATGATGCCCGCTGGGATAAATGGATGCTAGGTCAGTGGCTGTGTGCAGCGCCGCCTGAGAATATTGCCAATATTTGATGTAGTGAGCTTCTGCAGCCCAGATGGGAGTGCCCCGTGTTGCTCCCAGGAGGGGAGGAAAGGATGGACTGGTAAGGGGTGGGAGGGAAATGAGCCAGCAAAGCTCAGAAGGTTACTTGAGACATGTTGGACCCGCTGGAGTCATAGACAAGACAAATGTGTTGCAAATGCTCGATATGTATGATTGCGTTGCGGGTGCCGCATTGGGGGCAGGGACGTGCTGGGGTTTCTATTAGTAATAAGGATAAGTCAGCCGTGGAACCAACACAGAGATTCGAGAACAAGCATGAACCCGGGACTACGGTGTGCCGGCACAGCCCCAAGCGGCAGCTCGAAGAATATCAATAATAACATAAATATTTGTCGTAGTATAAAAACCAGAAGAATGAGAGCATAAGAGAATAATATATTATATTTTATAACTCCTTCGTTCTACAGGTTATGGGCCCCGGCCGTAACTAAAACAAACACCAGTAATAGCCTATCCCCACACCACAATCAAAAATCAATAACAATCGCCAAGAATGTCGACTAACAACAATACATACAAGATCGACCCATTAAACGGGGATAATTACGCGGCATGGCGGCGACGGATCGAGTGGATACTCAATGATCTGGATCTATGGAATGTGGCGATCGGTAAAGAAATCGAGCCAATTCCAGCGGATGTTTGAAACATCACTGCGGCCGAACAACAACAAATTGATGAGTGGAAGAAAAAGGATAAAAAGGCTAGGAAGGAGATATGCCTTAGAATTGCTGATGAACAACTGGTTTATATTAATCAATCTATGGGAGCATTTGCTATCTGGACCTCTCTACAGGCTATATTCGAGTCGAAGGGAGCCGTAGGAATCATTAACCTACGACGTGACTTCTTCAGGACGTTTGCCGAGGACGGTGCAAATATGGAGGAACATGTGTGAAAACTCCACGGCATACGGCGGGAGCTAAATGCACGAGGACATTATGTCAGCGATACCGATTTCGCAAATACATTACTCACATTGTTACCGGATTCCTGGTCGGTGTTCATCACAGCAGTTAACACAAGTGGAGCAGCCTTATCAGCAGATATATTAATAGCACGAATCCTAGATGAGGATCAAGCCCGAAAAGTTGGATCGACCCGGCAGACGGCGCTGAAGGCACAACAACGTCATAGGCCTAAAAAGGACGATACAAGTGCCACAAAAGGCAAGTGCTGAAATTGCGGAAAAAAGGGGCATTTCGTAAAGGACTGCTGGGCGAAGGGTGGCGGCAAAGAAGGCCAGGCACCAAAATGGTTCAAACAGCCAATAAACAGGGAAACTGCAAAACAAGCCGATGAAAAGGACTTTGCATTTGTATCAAAGGAAGTAGCATACACGGCTATCTCTGCATCGGACTGGCTAGCGGACTCGGCAGCAACAACACATATAGCACGAGACCAGAACGATTTTACAACCTATATTGAATCACCTTCAGAAATTGAAGGCATTACACCCGGCGCTGTACTCCGCACACAAGGCCGAGGATCTATCCATATGCAGTTCAAAATCGGCACAAAAACAAATACAATTGAACTATGTGACGTCAAACATGCGCCAGATGCACCCAATAACCTTATCAGTGTAGGACGCTTAACCGATAAAGGAAACACAGCAACCTTCAATGGCACCGGTGTTAATTTTAGAACGAGTGCAGGGACTATTTTTGCCCAGGGACAGAAACAAGGACGACTATTCCATATGAAGGGACGAGTGACAGTCGAGGCACGAAACTTTGCTGCGGCTGCAAAGGAACGGACATGGGACAAGTGGCACCGAATACTCGGTCATATCAATATTGGATCTATTAAAATGTTAAAAAGGAACAACCTAGTTACAGGACTAGAGGTTGATGAAACCAAAGAGCTGAGCCAATGTAAGGCATGCATACAGGGCAAGCGGCATGTGGAGCCATTTCCAAAAGGGGCCAAAGAAGATGTTGACCAAATCGGAAATCTAACTGTATCCGATGTATAGGGACCTGCCCAGACCAATGGACCGTCACGTGAAAAGTACTTTTATTCATTCACAGACATCAAATCCAGGTACTCGGTCATCTATTTTGGGAATACAAAGGACGAGGCACTCAAGCACTTCAAAACATACAAGGCAATGGTAGAAACACAAACACGCAACAAATTAAAAAAGTTTCGGTCAGACAATGGTAGAGAATACATGAACAAAGCATTTAAAGAATTTTGTACCAAAAATGGTATTATCATGGAAACCACTGCACCATACTCACCTGCCCAAAATGGAGTTGCCGAACGACTCAATCGTACTCTACTCGAACATGCACGGGCAATGATCTTTGCCAAGAACCTACCAAAAATACTCTGGCCTGAGGCCGTGGCATACGCATGTTACATCAAAAATAGAATGCCAACATGGGCCCTCGGCGATGACATAACACCATTTCAGGCACTGACCGGCAAGAAGCCAAATTTAGCATGGCTTGAAGAATTTGGGACGAACTGCTGGGTCATGGTACCAGATCAGCACCGAGCAAAACTTGATCTGAACGCAGAAGAACACACCTTCGTTGGAATAGCGGAACATGCAAAAGCCTGGAAATATTACAACAGGGCCTCAAAACATGTTCAAATTTCAAGAAATATTACATTTGATGAAAATGATAACAAACTCTATCCTATCCCTGACAATGATGACAATAACGACAACACGGCACTGCTCGAGGGGGAGCAAGCGACACACGAGCACATGCCGGAGCCAATACTGCCTACCCCACAAACATCATTACCCAATACAACACCAGAGCCGAATGTGCAAGCGCCTGCCCCACAGATCCGACGAAGCACACAAGTCACGCAGCGGCCCGATTACCAGCAACTAAATGATCCAAGCCACACAGATCGTGCTTACATAACAAATGAAATCATTACTGAACCCGAAAACTATAGAGAGGCGATATCATGGGATGATGCGCCAATCTAGGAAGAAGCGATGAAAATAGAAATGGATCAGCACTGGGAAATTGGCACATGGGAAATTATGGAATTACCACCGGACCAAATAGCCATCGGCTGCCGATGGGTATATGCCGTAAAAACAAAACCGGATGGGAAATTTGACAAAGGCAAAGCCAGGGTTGTAGCCCAAGGATTCACACAAAGACCAGGGATGGATTACTACGAAATAACATCACCGGTAGTCAAGTTTGATTCCCTACGAGTTCTACTAGCTATCGCAAACACCCTCGATTGGGAAATCGAAATGATGGATGTCAAAGGTGCATACCTTAATTCAAACCTAGAAGAAGAGATCTATATGCGCCAACCCGATGGTTTTAATGATGGATCTGGACGTGTTCTAAAATTACAGCGGGCACTTTATGGGCTGAAACAATCAGGACGCACTTGGCATCAGCGCCTACGTGGCCTATTACTCAGCCTCAGTTTTCATCAAAGCATGGCCAATGAATGTGTCTATATTAGGCAAAATAAGGACTCTACTGAAGTCATATCAGTATATGTTGATGACTTCGGCCTATTTGCTGACTCAAAGGCCGGGATGACAAAGCTCAAGAAAGAGCTTCACACCAAATTTCCTATGACAGAATTAGGAGAAATGAAGAAAATACTTGGCATTAGAATTGAAAGGGACAGGGAGCATAGAACTCTAACCATGTCCCAGGGACATTACATTGATATCATACTTGCGCGGTTTAACATGACTATGGCACACTCGGTATCGACCCCATTACACACAACAGGCAAACTCAATGCGCCATCCGATCAATCAAGGCCAAGCGCAGACGTGCCTTACGCCAAAGCAATTGGATCGCTAATGTATGCGGCACTTAGCACACGACCAGATCTAGCATTTATGGTACAACACCTCAGCCAATTTACTACTACATACGGAGCCGAGCATTGGATGGCAGTTAAACATGCACTCAGGTACCTAAAGGGATCACGTGATAACGGAGTAACTTTCACGCGAGATACTGGTCTCGAACTTGAGATATTCGTCGATTCCGACTATGCTAACAGGGCGGATGCACTATCTATCAGTGGATATATTGCCACTTTAGGGGGAGGACCCATTGCCTGGAGTTCCAAGAAACAACGAACGGTTGCCTTATCTACCACGGAGGCTGAATATATAGCACTAACCGAAGGTGCCAAACAATTGATCTGGCTATGGCGTTTTATCCAGGAACTCGGTATAGATCAAACACAGCCTACATCACTAAGATCCGATAATCTAGGCGCCATTACATTATCACATGACGCAACATACCACACGCATACGAAACATATCAATGTGGTGTACCACTTTATCCGAGAGAAAGTGGCTTCTCACGAAGCATCACTTACATACGTAAACACGAAGGACAACAAGGCGGATATGCTTACGAAAGGATTGAATTTACATCAACACCGGTATATAATGAGTAAATTAGGGATGAGGGACTTCTCGCTGAGGGGGAGTATTAGTAATAAGGATAAGTCAGCCGTGGAACCAACACAGAGATTCGAGAACAAGCACGAACCCGGGACTATGGTGCGCCGGCACGGCCCTGAGCGGCAGCTCGAAGAATATTAATAATAACATAGATATTTGTTGTAGTATAAAAACCAGAAGAATGAGAGCATAAGAGAATAATATATTATATTTTATAACTCCTTCGTTCTACAGTTTCAAAGTCCTCTCGCTGCTGCCCGAACGTTGCATGAACGAGAAGAGAGGCTATGTAGGTGAACATCTGTCATTACAGTCAGCTGAGGCCAAGGCTTGAGACGCAGCCCTTTCAGCATCGATAACCGGTCCTTGAGCGTTCAATAATGTGTTATTGGCGCTTAGGACTAGCGAAGAAGTACCAGAAGGGATTACAGTTCATATAGTTCATTGGAAAACTATTGCTCTTCTCTATTTATTTCCAATATACACATGTAACATGAATACAACAAAACATACAGCATCAGAGATGGTGCAACTGATACTCAGAAATTGCTGTGAAGCAGTCAGAATTCAGATGTCTGGTACGTCCAACATATAATGGGAGAATCCTTGTGCTATCTTTGGTCTTCCAGATGTCCATTGAACGTAGCATTGTTTATGCGATTATGATGTCCGTTTGAAATGAAGCAAGGGTGTGCGCAGCACTCTTCAGCCCTTCAGAAATATTTCCCTCTTGCTTGGAGTGGATCAGAGAGCTGGCTAGGATGCAGAACGGTGATCGAAATCAACCCTAAGGAAACGCAGGGGGATTTGGAATATGGTAATAGGGTGCATACTAAGTCGATAAATTTCTGGGACAACCTCTGGAAGCTAGATGAACCGCCGCATGGAACCCAGTATTCATTTTGGTTAATAGTATGGCTGCCATCTTCACAAATACTATTGACGACAGAGGTGAAGATGCAATCATGATATCGTGATTGCCTTGGACTCGTCAGCTGGGTGGCATGCCTAGAATTCCAATGGATGCCAACGGCAACGAGAACAGGTGCCATACTGTCCAAGGTGAAGCGGCCGCAGCCTTTGGCAGGTCTAAGACTCTGGCACAGCAGTGGTATTGGCAATCTTCGGGCGAGCTGGTCCTTACGACCAAAAGCTTGCACTACGAGCCCAGATGGAATTGTTAGGGAATTCCTGGTGGTCCAAATGGATATGCTGGTTCCAAAGCAGAGTATTTGGGAGGAGCTGTATAGCACAGGAGGATCACTGTAGCAAGGACTGTCAAAAACGAGGGTTGAATGCTTGCCAGAGCTTGGCCATGTCATTTCAGTTGCCGACAGAAATTCAACCAGCTCAGGCATGTACTGTCGCCAGTGACGTTTTACTGAGGCACAGTCTTTTGCTGATTGCAAATTACACATCCGAACCCGTCTCTTTCTTTTGAGATTGAGCAATTTTTGGAACCCCATTCGTGCTTAGGCATGTTTGATTCTGCGTGTGAAAGGGAGGGATAGGGTGGAGGAGGAAAAAAGGATAATATTTGTGAAATCTATCTAAATGTGGCGGGGTTGGAATGGTTAAAATATATGATATGTATACCACCATTTCGCATGTAATGGTCGGCTAGCACTGTGGGAAGAATGTCCAACTCAAGGATGTGGTGGACTTCTTGACCCACCATTAAGCACACGTATATTTATGGTGGGAGGGGTACTG
>QFFB01006471.1:0-10826 GCA_003316465.1 Ramaria cf. rubripermanens
AGCTTCACTTGAAGCTTGAATTATATTCTCCTATCGTATAACAACCAACCCCAAATCACATCAGGGTCCAGCTTCGCAAGGTCGTCTTTGGTAATACCTGTCGTATCACCCAGCTGCCGGAGCACTTGGAAGAGCGTAAGGCAATCCCTTGCCTCGAGGGTAAAATCGGGCGGGAGTACACGTGCCATCCCAGACGATAGCAAGAAGACTGGATGCAAAACTCTTACAAGTCGACCTGTGGGCTTGTACTGTGACAGCCCCTTGAAGGGAGCCTGCGCAGCAGACCGTAAGTAGACATATTTTCTTAGGTGGGAGTAACGATGCTGACGTTGGATAGACCTATGCTTAAACTGGTGCGCTGCTTGAACAGAGTTTAACCAAGCATTGAACCTCTCCGGGTTACCTACTGTCACTGAGAGCCCTCTAGAAGTTAAACCGAGTTAGTGGACCTTTCCTTGACACACTGCGCACGCTGACGTACATGATGGGCATGGCGCAAGGAGGAGAATCTGCTCCAAAACCGAGCCACCCTCCTCCTGGACGATGGAGTGAATTTCATCGAGAATTATTCTACAGAAGAAGAGATATCAGTCGAGTCCCTACTTGACGTAATATATACAAGACTGCCTTTTGAGCCTTGGCGTCCAGACACGGGCCAGAGAAGGAGACAACAGCATGATGGCTAAGATCTCCGGATAATTAGTATCTGGCATCCCTGTGGATTACGGATACGAAAATCCCTAGTGTGAATCGCCCAACAGCTGCGTTCACCCTTCCTAAATCTGACAGACTTCTGCGGCAATCTAGTGCGATAGAGGTCGGTTAAAGTAGCGGCAATAACGACGAGGGAGAATACCTGTGTTACTAAGACCTTTGTCAGCGCGACGTAAACAAGGATAAGTACCGTCATCTGAAGGCCGCAAGGCTCGCCCCATTGCGTAAAAAGATATAAAGGTTTTCCCTGCGTTAGTGTCCAGGTTGGAAACGTAATCAACAGGTTTGAATGTCCTAGCAAACTCCCCTCTATATTCACCTATTATTCCTGTATTGCTTACCGTCGGCGTAGTTATCAGTTCCGCTTGCACCGCTGTCTGCAGGTTATCTTTTCCATCCAGCTTGTCATTCTCCAGCCATCAGTATCTGTTGCATGCAGTCAGTGATAGAAGTTATACAATACCGTCGACATCTACTTACCGTTTCTGAGCTTGGATTGGGTTTGATGGTGCAGGTATCGTCTTGTTTTTATGTTAGCCCTTCAACTGCACGTTGTGTCAGATTATCCGACCTAGCCCGTCACTCAACTAATCACTAGCTAATAGATACTCTCCACAATCACACTGTCGAAAGAGCGCACTTCATCTTATCAGACTTTAAAGTCACAAATTTGTTAATAAGATTCATTCATGTTTCACATGAAACATCACGCAGCGTACTTATGAAGTTTGGCATATCTCGCTCATGTGACGGACTCAAGGGTTGCATGCAGTTAGCTATATAGGCCCCAGGAAGGACACGATCGAACCCCCAGGCCTCAGGCCTCAACCCCTGCCAGATTTAATGGCATAATAGTCTCCCATAATATTACTTTCGCCTCGCATTCTTTGGCATATCTCATCTAATGGCCCATCCTGGTGCTGGCTTAGGCCTTATCCTAGAGGCCCCAGGATTCAAATGCATATTGATATGCATGTTCATAAGAGGAAGCCGAAACCTACTGGTTGTGTTGATAT
This sequence comes from Ramaria cf. rubripermanens, assembly GCA_003316465.1. Classification (NCBI taxonomy): domain Eukaryota; kingdom Fungi; phylum Basidiomycota; class Agaricomycetes; order Gomphales; family Gomphaceae; genus Ramaria; species Ramaria cf. rubripermanens. The sequence goes on from QFFB01006471.1 coordinate 1,731, forward strand.
TGTTCATAAGTTGGCTGTTGACGGGTTATCAAAGGCGTCCATCACCGTGTGTCATCTCAGCAATATGCTAGACCGAACAAGGACTAAAGCCACCTTCTAGATCAACATTCCTCGTCCAGCTTAGTGTCAACTCTGTACAAAGACGGTATGACATGTGCTTCACTTCTCAGTGAAACCGCTCATGGCAAATAGGCCTGGTGTACTACATCTATCTAACAATTTTTTTCCCTTGCAAACGTCTTCTTTCTGGTATTCCTGGTGGTGTGTCTACCCCTTATATTTGTTACTGTCGCTTAATTTATTTCAGAACACTGGAGCATCCCTCGTCCTGTCAGTCTCTATGAGTGTTGTATTCTCGCTTTTCTAACCCCTAATGTTTTTATTAAATTAGCATGGAGAGGGTGTTTCACTCAGTATTAACAGGACGGATTCTCCTTCATTTGAGAATGGCCGTGATCCAGGACGGCAGAGATGTCCGCAGCAGCGCTACACCTCACCGTTGGCATCGTGGACAATTGTCAACTTTTGTACTTAGTGTCGACACTTGGTTTACTAGATCCAGCTCTATTGAGACAGGCAGTGATGACCTCCAATGACCTTGCAATCTGAACTTCTCGCAGGTCACCCCGCTCATAGCTTGATTATCTAGTTGCAAGCCGCCTCATCCAGGTTGCTGTGTCCTAAAGGGACCGTCCGTACTTGATCTGTGTGCCATTATCTACGTGTACATAATCACTGTGGCGCCTTTGTGGATATTTCACAGGCCCGTATTTTGAGAATGTCATCTGCTAGCTGAATAGTCATACAGAGGGGTGCGACCAAACTGTCGACCTTTCATATGCGGTGCCTTACTGCCTTACGGGCGGCCGGGAAGACTTTCAACACAATCTGATCAGACTGGTAGCCATACTATGTCAATTCTCCAACCTCGGTGCCCCACATACCGCGAGCGTATCTGACATATAGGATGCTACTGTGACGATGCGTAAGTCGTCAAGTCGTAGTCAAAAACATTGGTGACGGATTGGCTCACCCTTGTTATCTTTACTTGACGGGTGGCCAGAGCAACAATAACCACGTCATATCTTCACCATAGTCTACACGCTCCAGTCCCATGAATTCTGTCTGTCCCAACAGGCAATCGATCTTCAGTACACGGGCTTTGGTTTATATCGAAGGCTCGGCCATGCTAAGTCTCGTGCACATCTCCGTATGGATTTTCCTCTTCAACGTGATACTCTTCCACTCCCAGTCCTTCATATCCAAGTCCTCCTGCATGACTTCATGGATCGCCTCGAGCACAAGACCAACAGTTATGACCTTGTCTGCCTCAGACTGAGGAACGTGAACAAGAACTTCCCAAGGAAACGAGTCGCATACTATTCACATATCACGAACAGCAGGATAGATAGCTAGCCAACTCAAGGGACTCAGGACTAGCTCTGACACATCACCAGATGTAATGCACCGTGCCATCAAAGGGGTTTCTGAAATGTCCCAGGCAACCTTGTGCTGGCGTAGTCCATCCAGTGCCTCATGGCATTGGGGCACTGGCACTGGCAATGGTGAACCTAGGTGCGAGTTCCAAGCTCAGTTCTCCGTACCTCTTTCTAGTTTGGGATATAGCTCACATTTCTGGACTCCTGGCACTTGTACAGTAACACCTGAATGTACTCGGTTAGATGATAGGGTATCTGCTGGAGGACTTACCGCAAAGTTCCAATCGCATGGACTATAATTCCAATGGCCTTCCGGGCATTGGAGTATGAGGGACGGCTGGCAAACAGGTGCTACAACTTCCGCATGAGTAACCATATTTGCTTGATTCCAAGTCCGGACTATAGAAGAGACCCTATATCCTATCCTACTGAGGTCTAGGAGGGAGAGCAGTTTTTATAGCCAGCCATTCCAGCATGCGGTCACCTAACAGTGCACCCTGGCATCTCACACGTGTATATGATGAGACCTCAGCAGCCACAATACTGTGGATCAGTGGCTTGTACTGCTGTGCCAACAAGTAATATCGGCAAACTTCTGCCTGATCGTAAGATCAGAAAAGAAATCATGCGAGTGGTAGCCACCAACGAATTGCAGCTCTTCTACACTCCTCGAATTTACAAGCTTAAGCACAGACAGAGTCGTTGGCGTGCTGCTTTGTTTGCTTTTCCTTCTTGCGATGTTAAATCATGGAACTCGTGGTATCCCAAAAGGCGTGTTTGTTTCCCTTAGCTCTTTCTCGCTTACTTTACGAGCTCACGGTCCCCAAAGGCATTACTGACCCTCAGTCATTCTCTCAGGCTTACGCCTTCCACCAGGTCCACGACCCAGGCTTATCTGAAGGAACGCAAAGGACATGCCTGTACAGCGTGAATGGGAGACGCATGAGCAGTGGGCTAATGAGTACGGCCAGTGAGTGATACGTGCCGCAGAAACAAATTTCTCATCTTGACACAGGCGGGATAGTGCATGTTGATGTATTTGGTAAACCGATGGTATTTCTGAACACCATGGAGGTAGCCCAGGATCTTTTTGAAGAACAATCGTCGATTTATCTGACAGATTTGAGTTTCCGATGCTTACAGTAAGAGTGCAGATGTTATGCAGAGGGTAGCGGGAGGATAAGTCTAATCCGTGCTTAGGGCGGGGAGATGGACGGTTGAGAAGGTTGGTGGAATATGGTGCTTGTGCGTGCTGGAGGGAGGGAGGGAGGGAAAGGAAAGGGTACTGGATCGTGCTTAGCAGTCATGAACATCACGTGACCGACGCGGCGGTCTACACGCGGCCACGCCCAGGAGGTAAAAGACACTGTTTGGATAAAAAAAATGGGGCATGGTACAGCCGCCTCTCTGTGAACCTCCCTCACAATAATTCTCACAACTGATGTGCCGCCTAACAACACAGTGTGTCCCACGTGTCTTCTAGCCCTTTTCGCCAATTATGCTTTTCTATTCAAGCTTCACACAACCAGCTCTCGACTAATGTAACCCCGTGTAATTCGCATAGGCCCGGATGCCTATGATAATGCATGGCTCACTGGCCGCATTTCTGAGTTCCACCTTGTTCGAAGATCAAACATTCGCCTACTCAAGACCTACCCTGGCATGCGTGCCCATCATGCAATGGTAATTAAATTCTGGCTGCACTTGACTACTCCTTATCGCGGGTACATCACGGAAGTTCTAACTCATTTTCTATCAGAGAAGATCTGATCGATCCTACTTTTAGCTGTTCTTCCCTCTATTCATGCCTGCCTTGAGACTTCATGGTGCAGAACTTGAAGGGGCAGAATGTATATGATTGGCAAATTTATGGCACGCAGATGAATCCATCAATGGCTGGCATGCTGTACGTACATCTGCAACGAGTTCCTCACAATACAATTTGGTGCTGTATTGGTCAACTTGTCCTCTGATCGATGAAGATTGGATTCTCATGTGATATGCATGAGCAAGGTTCTGCTTTGTCGATGAATTCAGAAAAGCTGTTCAATGACGGTTCCATGTGGTTTTTGGCAAGCCATGACTTGGACGTGCCGCTTGAGACTAATGACTAGACCATCAGATCAGCAGTGTCTCGTTGCCTTGCTGTGCGCAAAAACACAATTTATGTCTATTCATGGTTCACCTGCTAAGAGACCACTTGCCTATAGCATGGCATCTGAGCACTGTGATTTGTCTACTAGTACTGACTATCCTGAAGGAGCTCTTCACTGTCGATGTGCTGGTCACTGCCCTGTTCTAATTCACGCAATTCCACAATGTCAGCATTCCTGTCAACAACGCAGTTCGCGCTGTGGCGTACGTGTTGCCAGAGCTGGACGCTGATAAGAATATTTGATCTCGGAGCATCTGCGGAAAAGTGACGGCGGGCTGTCGTGCTATCATTTCGACAAAATCATCGCTGACACGTTTATTGCCAAGACGTGCCTTGTTTATCTGCTACAATTCAGACTGGCTGATTGCATAACCTCAAGCACGATTCGGACCGATCCACTGTCAGGGTATTGTGGGGGAATCATCTTAGTAGGAAGAAAAACACGAAAAAAGCATTAAAATCATGTAAACCCGGTTTTTCCATTTTCCAGTAGCAAATACATGGAGCTGTTGGATGGGAAAACTTTTATTCAAACATCCCTTAATTTTGAGGCATTTTTTCGCCATTTATTTCGACCTCTCTGGCTCAAAAAAGTCTCACTCTGTTCACTGCAGAGCCATGGACCCACCAGCACCCATAACTCTGTTTCGGTGCTTCAAAATTCGAACTCCGCCTGGGCAGACCCTTTGAACCGGCGAACTGGATCTGAATTCAAACTCCACCCGTATGAAGCCTCGAATGGCGATCTCGGAGTCAAGAACACAAAAATAACCACAACTCTGAGATAGCTGGCATGCCCGACAACCAAGGCTATGCAGGGCAGTGCCAGGCTATATATAACTGTACAAACCTGCACAAAGCCATACAAAGGCCAAAAAGAGAGTCCCTGTTCTGCTGCAACCATTGGCCAGATCCTGGGACCAAATAAGCCACAACTATGATGTCATGGTCATGGGACCTCTACAACCAAGACACCATGGTCATGGGACCGACCAGGGCTGTGCAAACCAGAGGAGATGATTGGTTATCTATTCTTACTTTCCCCTGCACAAACAAGCCACTATAGTTATGGGGTGGCACTGGATTGTGCAAATAGTTACGAATGACATCACTTGCCTAATAGATAGAAGAATCCCATTTTATGTAATCCTGTGTAACATACAATATAAAAGGAGGCCATCCTGCCCCCTCAGATCAGCATTCCAACTGATCTAGCAATCTAGCTTCTTCTATCCATGACTTGTCTATCTTACTAAGCTGCTAACCCCAGCTAGGGTCTTACAGTTGCCTTACTGTACTGATTCTCAGTTAAGTAGTTGCTTTTCTACTTAGCCACCTAGCCTAACCCGCCGGGTGAAATTCTACAGGGTGAGGTTGACAATCAATTTTCTTGTCAATTAGCATCCCAATACCTGAGACGAACTGTTCAGTCGATTTTCCTGTTCAGTGACTTTCACAAGTCAAGTTGAGTTGCTTGCAAAAGCCACCTCATATACTGTCGCTCATTTATTGTGGTGTATTGACAGATCATCGGGTCAATCCATCTACAAACTCCTCTATCAAGCACATTCCCCTCAATTCGGAATATGCTTGGACCCCAATAGTGTCCTAGAACCTACGAACCTCGGTTTATCATTCATTGCTGCTAAAAAACGCATTGTCTTCCAGTTGTATTAACTTGGACTAGTTTTTACACGGATTTCGACCAAGGTAGAAATATTAAATTATTTCCGGAGTTGTGCTGCAGCAGTGGTTAATATTCCATTAGTCTCATAAATGACACATTCTGATAGATTGCGGCATTAGCAATAACACCAAAGTCTTGAAGGGTTCCAAAACAGGTATGCAGCTAACTACTGGTTGTTCATGCTCAGTCGGACAAAGACGGAAATTGCATCAGTCTGCAGAAACTGATCCTAGACCTTCTCCAACCCAGGGCGGCCATGTTTCGAAACTGGCTGACTCTCTACAATCCAGATGTGTATTATTCATCAAGCAATACCCTATATTACAGGTCATTCCTTGGGCTGAAACCAGCGACCCAAAGTGTGTTGAGGAATGGATCAGACGTGAATGGGCCGGGAGGATACTACGGCAGTGCATTGCAGGTGGGCGTCGTTAAAGGTCACGCTGGGGTCATTCAGGTGCTCCTTGAGTCGGGGGCAGATGTCAATGCTCAAGGAGGAGTGTATGGCAATGCGCTGCAAGCTGCTGCGTCAAACGGTCACGACACCATCGTTCGGTTGCTACTGGAGAATGGAGCGGACGTTGATATGCAAGGAGAAAGCCATGCTGGTGCACTGCAGGCGGCGGCATCAGACAGCCACAACAGCATCATTTGATTGCTCCTGGAAAAAGGCGCGGATGTCCATGCTCAGGGAGAAAGCATGGCAGTGCATTGCAGGCGGCGGCTCTAGGAGGCCACGATGGGGTTATTCGGTTGCTGCTGGAGAACGCGGCGGACATTGATGCTCAAGGAGGTGTCTATGGCAGTGCATTGCAGGCAGCGGCATTGGATGGTCATGACACCACTGTTCAGTTACTCCTGGAGAAAGGTGCAGATGTCAATGCCGAAGGCAGCATCATTAAGGGGTCGCGATACCATCATCCACTTACTCTTAGCAAAGGGGGCCTACGTCGATGCTCAAGGGGGAGCAGTGCTGGCGGCGGCTGCATCGGAGGGAAATGATGCCACCGTTCAGTTACTCCTAGAGAAGGGGGGAAATGTCAATGCTCACAGAGCACTGCGGCGGGCAGCGTTAAGGGGTCATGATGAAGTCGTCTCACTGTTGCTTGAGAGTAGAGCTGACGTGTACCCCCCCACTAGGAGGGGGGTATCGCAGTGCGCTGACAGCGGCAGCATCAGAGGGTCATGCCACCGTTCGGTTACTCCTGGAGAAGGGAACACATGTCATTGCTGACCAAGCAGAGTATGGCGACGCGCTGCAAGAAGCGGCAAATGAAGGCTACTATACCATTGTTTGCTTGATCCTTGAGCAGGGCGTGGACGTTAATGCTCAAGTAGGACAATATGGCAATACACTGCAGATGGCGGCATCAGAGGGTCATGATACCATCGTCCGATTACTCCTGGAGAATGGAGCTGACGTCAATGCTGAAGGAGGGGAGGATGGCAGTGCACTACAGCAGGCAGCATCCGAGGGTCACGATACAATTGTGCACTTCCTCCTGGAGAATGGAGCAGATATCAATGCTCAAGGAGGAAAGTCTGGCAGTGCACTCCAGGCGGCATCATTTTGTGGTCATGATATGATCATTTGGTTCCTCCTGAAGAAGGGAGTGGATATCAATACTCAGGGAGAAAAGCATGGCAGTGTGCTACAACAGGCTGCGTCGCAAGGTCACGATATACAATCGTTCACTCGCTGTTTGAGATAGGAGCAGATATCAATGCCCAAGGAAGTATCTATGGCAGTGCATTGCAGGTGGCATCATTACATGGCCACGATACCACCATTCGGTTACTCCTGGAGAAGGGAGCAGATATCAATGCTCAGGGAGGAAGGCATGGCACTGCGCTGCAGGCGGCGGCGCCAAGTGGTCACGACACAATTGTTCAGTGACTCTTGGACAGTGGAGCTGACCTCAATATGCAGGGAGGAGAGTTTGGCAGTGCGCTGCAGGCGGCGGTGGTAGGGGGTTATGATCATATTATTTCCTTTTTGCTGGAGAGAGGAGCTGATGTGAATACCCTGGGAGGATGTTACTACAGTGCGTTGGAGGCGGCAGCCGCCGAGAGTCATGATACCACTGTTCGGTTACTCCTAAAGAATGGGGCGAATATCAATACTGAGGAAGTGCTGCAGACGATGGCATTCAATGGTCACGATACGACTGTTCAGTGTCTCCTGGAGAAGGGAGTAGATGTCAATATTCAAGGAGGACTATATGGCAGTGCACTCCAAGCCGCGGTGTTCAGTGGTCACAATACGATTGTTCAGTCTCTCCTGGACAAGGGGGCGGATGTCAATGCTCAAAGAAGAGAGCATGGCAGTGCGTTGCTGCAGGCAGCATTAGAGGGTCACAATATGACTGTTCAGTTGCTCCTGGAGAAGGGAGCAGAATCAGCGCTCAAGGAGGAGAGCGTGGAACCGCGCTGCAGGCAGCGGCATTCAATGGTCACTACTCGATTGTTCAGTTGCTCCTGGAGAAGTGAGCGGATGTCAATGCTTAGGGAGGAGAGAACGGCACTGCGCTGCAGGCGGCAGCATTGGAGAGTCACAATGCCATTGTTCGATTACTCCTGGAAAGGGGAGCAGATCTCAATCTGCAAGGAAATCAATGGTAGTGCGCTGCAGGCGGCGGCATTAAGGGGTTGCTATACCACGGTTCGGTTATTGCTGCAGAAGGGCGCAGATGTGACTGTGCAAGGGGGGAAGCATGGTAGTGCGCTGCATGCGGCGGCCTTAAGTGGTAACGATACGATTGTTTGGCTACTCCAGGACAAGCTGGAGGTCAATGCTCAAGGTGGAAAGTATGGCAGTGCGCTGCAGGCGGCGGCGTTCGAAGGTCATGATGAAGTTGTTAGGTTTTTGCTGGATAGAGGAGCTGATGTGAATGCAAAAGGAGGATTGTGCAATAGCGCATTGGAGGCAGCGGCATCGCAGAGTCATGATTCCATGATTCGGTTACTCCTGGAGAAAGGGGCGGATGTCTTTTCTCAACAGTATTGTGTGCTGCAGGAGGCGGCGTTAAGTGGTCATGGTACGATTGTTCAATTGCTCCTTGAGAAGGGGGTGGATGTCAACGTGCAAGGAGGATTGTATGGTAATGCGCTGCAAGCGGCGGCATACCAGGTTCACAACATAACCATGCAGTTGCTCCTGGACAAGGGCGCAGATTTGAATACTCAAGGAGGAAGATATGGAAATGCGTTGCAGGCGGCAGTGTTCAGTGGTCACGATACAATTGTTCAGTTTCTCCTTGCACTGTAGGAAGAGAAGCGGCTGAATTTAAGTGCACTATGCACTTGCACTGAGCCTCAGTGGCTAAGGGTCACTGAGATCAAGTGTCGTAAACTTTGAGAAATATTACACTGGTTCTCAGCATTATTTTACACTTGTATAAGGAGTAGGCAATGGACATTAGGAAACCGTAAATTACACTTGATCTCAGCGTTAATTTCACTTCAAAAAAACAAAGGCACCAAAGCTTTGAAAAAGTGAGTAGATGTGTTTCGAGGCCTCTTGGAACGCATGGTGACCATATTCGGACCAAATGGGCAAAGGCAACGGCTATGGGTGGTCGTGCGCGGCCCACTCCTTTGTTCTCAAAGTCGTATTGAGAACTTAGGAGAGATGGACGCGCGAGAAGTTCAACGCGGAACGCACGCGGTGATGCACGCCGAGTCGAGTCATCAACACGGGGAGTGTATCTGTCGATATTCTGCCTGTCACACTGTACAATGAGTTGGACAGTAATAGTTAGAAGTTTCAATATTGCACACCTCAGTCCTCAGTCTTCGTCTATGGCTGGGTCGAC
>QFFB01006481.1:0-45396 GCA_003316465.1 Ramaria cf. rubripermanens
AAACGTCAGATCAAAGAACGCACGAAAGGCAGGACGCTGAGCAAGACAGAGCCGTTTGCATGAAGATAAGGCGTTTGTGGTACAATCATACATAAGACGCTAACGATATTATGATGGGTGAGCTATGACCGGCCAAAGACATCAGATCTTACGTCAACAGGTAGCAGATTATGTGGACTTGCCTCGACACCTTTCGACTTGGACGTGGTTCCGGAAGAGTAACAGAGGAGCGCTGTCTCATGTGCTGCGACGCCGTCAAAGGGTTCTTCCTTTGTAAGTTGTCCCTTCCCGAAGAGGTCGTTCATGGATCGCAAGCCAGGAATTGCCGATCCAGCAGGTCCTACCTGTACAATCCTGTTCTTTGCTTCGGCATCACTCACACCCATCAATTTGAGGGCGTCTCTGATAGAGCTCAATAGGTTCGGATGAACAAATATGTGATACGCCCCACTGTCCTATGATGATGGCCAACATCAGAACAGACTATACAACGCGATGAAGGCATATACCTCTAGCTGATGACGGAGCTCCGTAGGGGTATATGCGCTGTTGACTGTGGTGACGCGCATGCCAGCCGCAATGCCTCCTAGGATGGCAAGAGGCCACTCAACCGAATTTGGGGAGAATATTGCCATAGTAGAACCCCTCTTTTGCTTCAATATATTCTGCATACCCCAGGCGAACTGAAGGCACCGAGAGTACACATCCCCGCGCGACAGAGTGTGCCCACTAGGCGCATCAATGTATGCTGGGAATTGGGGGCCGAACTTATTGGCAAAAACATGGGTAAAAATCGATCGTTCTGGGATAGGAATATCTGGCATATGTGAGCAGTATACTGGAGGCATCTTAGGGGCGATAGTAGGTGATGAGTGTGTATAGTATTTCATCAACTTATAAGACCGTGTGGGACAGGACTGACCTAATGAACTACCTCGGCCACTATAAACCTATAAGTACAATACATACAATCAAATAAATAAATGATCCCAACATAAATTCGAGGTCGCTGCTTTCAGGGACCCCGAGGGTCGGATCTACAAGTGATCGCACGAGAAAATTACCTTTTGTTGTAATAGTGGCTCTCTAACACCTTCTCGCTCGACGACGTCCAACATACAGAACCCAGAATATGTCTAGCAGCTTAGGGACAATGGACAAACGCATGGACGTCGTCTCACATAATGGATATGCGCATGACCAGCGGCACGACGCAGCACACACACCCTCCTGCACGGGTAGGGGCATCTAGTGCGTGAAGCGAAACAACACCATCGATGCCAGAGACCCTGGCGTTCTCCGACGGAGGACCTTGTGCCAGCTTTGACGGGAATGGGAATGGGTGATAAAGTAGGTACTGGCAAGGATGAACGCGCGGATGGGCGAGCGTGGTGCAGGGGCGAAGACGTCGACTCGAAGATAATATGACAGCAGAGAGGGGCAGGCGCAACTTGCTCGAGTGCCGGAGCAGGTCAAAGTATCGGCCAGCGAGTGGATTAGATCGATTGGCAGGAAGGATATGTTGGAGATGCTGAGATCATTGCAGAGGGTCTAGGTGAGTGTCATCATATGGCAATGCTGGCCACTGGTCGTCGAATATTGTTACCAGTCGAGAATGGCCTCGCCACCCTTCCTTCCCTTTTCCACCCAGTCCAGAGCTTGTCACAAACTTCTATTTATTTTTAAAATTTTATCATCGACTGATTCTCCCTTCCCTCTGACTCTCATGAGCCTCGTCCAGGATGCCATAGATGATGCAGCGTGCCAGCTCCACTGCAGCTCTGATGAAAACTCAGTACAAGGGACGTCGTGAGCCTTCAGCTTAACCTAGGTTTTACTCTTAGCTTCAGGCAATGGTCCCGGCCACAGCTCCGAGATTACAGGAATATGGCCGCGTAAGGACATCGACAAGAACACCGCTATGTCAAATCTTATCTATTATCGACAAAGTGCAGTAACTTATCGATGATAGATTCTGATGGTGAGGTTTGGTCTGGCTAGTAGGAAGCAGCGACTTGGGCCGCTAGGAGTGACACCTGACACGAGCTGAATCCATCTCTCTTACTCTGGACGCTTTTCTACGTGGTCCTGCGGATAGATTTGTGCTCCTGGATGGTAATCATGATTGGCGTTTCGCTCTATAGGCTGCGCACGCTATACCTTCGCACCAAAGGCTCATCATCAATTTCTTGCTGGCCCGCCACGCAGCAGTTATGTTAGCCTCGGGTGTCTTGGTGTGTTTATGGAACTCGAGCTCGCCATCATCGTCACTCGAACATGGGATGGTCTAATCCTCTGTCTTAGTATTCTATCTCGACTCACCATCGGGGGTACAGGTGGGGAGACTTAACGCCACAGCCGTCTCAGAAGTTCTGGGATAAGTCCACCTGACTACCGGTAGCTCAGCTTTACCAAGATTTTTGGCGGGAACTCAGTTCGCATTGTCTCGGCTACCATTTCCAATACTGCTATCTCTTTCGTCAGACCATTATCTTCTCAGCTTTGATGCCCTTTTTTGCGAGGGGCTGAGTGCATCTGGTACCGGGACCAGTAACGGTTTGAAAGTGGTCTAGGTCCGTGGTCTCCGCCCTGAGTTCCAATTTCCCCCTTGCTTCTGCTGCAATGGTCGGACTCTGTGATGAACTCGATGGTTTCCCTTTCGAAAATGCCTCAGTCTGACCTTCTCGTTTATGAGCATCTATCATCCTTTTGAGGAATGAATATCTGGGTCGTCATATACGCGGATCGGGGACACCATCTTGACTTGAATAACTATACCACCGTTTTGTTCAATATCCGAATGGGGTGGACTGATGGTGGATTTGTGAAAACCCTCATGCATTCTGACCCTGCTGTGGATGGGTATTTACCACTGTCAAAAATCATTTCCAGTGGTGCACTAGAAATGATTTTTGACAGTGGTAAATACCCCATCCACAGCAGGGTCAGAATGTATGAGGGAACTCAAAGGACAAGGCTACCCTGTCGCATGGTACACTGGGACACCTGGGTAGCAAAAGGACCTCATCAAAGTTTACAGGTTTGCTTACCCCAAGAATCTGTAGAACATTAATAGTCAATAGAAACCTGCTATTGCATAGTTGCAGTCTCCAACTCTGGGTGTGTTGCTATTATTGTACAGTTCTGAGAACAACATAACCCCAAGTTCAAGCAAAGAGTGGTTAAAATGTTGGACATCTGTCAATTCAAGCATGGCCGTGATGCATGCTTGTGATTAAACCTGGAATGGCTGTAAAAGCTATATTTAATTATTGCAGTCAGAAGTGGCATTTGGAGAACATCAGTCCATGATGCATAGCGCACCGTGAGTCGGAAAAGACCAAGACGTCAGACATCAGCAGCGTGGTTCTCGGCTGCCGGTGCAGGTTACTTGTTTGAGTGCAACGCTGGACGTCAAGCAATGCTGAGCTGCCTTGGTGAGGAATTGGGGACTGAGGCAAGCTAGCTTGGGTGGCTCTAACAAAACTAAGCGAGCAAGCTCTAAGGTGAACGAAAGGAGGCGACCGTGGCCATGAAGCTCGAAGCTCAAGATAGCAAATAAAATAAAATTTAGCCCACAGCCAGGCTGCCAGTCAAGATTCGGATGCGTAGTGTTGGTTTGAGCCGGCAGGGCGAATATTAGAGCTGTTTCCGCGGACACGGGCTCGGACCGTGAAGTGAAGAGCTGTGACCCTCAGTTCTCTCCGCTCATCATCTTCGCCAGCTGCGTCAGCATGGCTTCGCCTGAACAGGGAAATGTCGTGCAGCAGTACAGCTGTCGTTGTCATAACATCACAATCAATGCCTATGACACCAGTACTGGTTCAGCCACCAAACCGGACACAGACTACCACCGTGTCTTTGTCGGCGAACGCGGTATTCACATCGTAAGTCGCCAATCTTTATCCACGTCCGATCTCAGCCTCTTACAAGCAGCATAGAACCATCATTATTTGACTCTAAGGACAAGAAGCCGCGCCCAGGGGTTACAAACTTTGCCCAATAAACTGCTGCAGCATCTCGCGCTTTCTTGTCTGGCATGCAGGTCCCTAACATACCGAGTGGCCCAGGAGATATCCAGGGGTTCTGAAGCTCGTGAAGGACCCGTGGTTCCGACTGAAGATTGGGTAGAGCAGGAGACTTTACTGAGTAAGAATGGTTGGATCGAGGTCTTCGTAGGACCAGGTGGCTGCTTGGTATGCATACGTCTTCTTTTGATTCAAGTCATTAACAGTTTGCAGGTGGGGACAGAGGCAATTCTCCAGCATTTCAAATCTCTGCAGCTCTCTCGTACGTTTTCTATAGGTGTTTTACCTTATTCGGCCACTCCGAGGTCTCCATCTAGCGAGTCCTCACCTCTTGTGCAGCCTGGGCCGCGTTCTTCTGCTGATAACACCGCCAAGCCTGTACCATTACCAAGCCAATTATTACCATCTCTGCCACCTCTCTTTCCGCCACCGCCGTTCTCCCCGTCCCATCCGGTTTTTCAGTCCCTTTCCGCCTTTGCCATAGCAAAGTCAACGGAAATGCGCCAACAGGCCGAAGTAGAGACAAGATCTTATGCTAAAGCGAAGCTTGACGCCCTTGAAAAAGAGGAGGTCCATTTGCGGAAAGAAGTAGAAGGGATTTGGCGAGCGTATCGTGAAGGATGGAACGAGGTGCTTGGTCGGGTTAATGAAGAGCGTCGGCGTTCACTGCCACCCAATTCTGACACGTCAATACCCACTTCAAGTGCCAGATCAGGAGTACCGATGTCCATACGTGATTTCAGCCCCATCGTCTGGCCGCAACCACAGCCTCAAGTGAACAACTCGCCTCCGACATTATCTCAAAGTGTTCCCAGGCCACCGTCCTCTACATCATTGCTCTCTGCGTCGATGATCCAGACTGGTTCTCATCTCCCTAACTCGACCCGATCGACCCGATCGCATGCATCAAACTCACTCATGTTCGGAAGTGCAGCTCAATCTTCAGACATCGGTGCTCCCAGTGGCTCCTCTGTTCCCTCATCCCGAGCGAACGGCAAACGCTCGTCGGCGTCTTCATCATCAAGGTCTCTCAGCCACCATGGCGACGTTCAATATCCTGGTGCCTTCAGGCGAAATATGGATTCAGCCGTGGACATAGCGAGCTCCTTGGCAACAACGCGGGGGGAAGAGGAGATGCGACGACGATTTGGAGGTGAAGAGGACGAACAGCCGAAGGAGAGAGCCCGTAAACGCACCTCCAAAAATTTAGGTATTGGAGCCGTCGAGACAAAACCTGCTACCTCCGTAGAAGAACCGAATGCTGCGCTCAAAGGTGAGGTTCACACATTCTAGAGTCCAGAAAACAGTTGACCAACAGCGCCGTGGGGGATCCGACTTGTCAAATCCTAGACGAATTACGCAGACCTTCACCAGGCAATCAGGCACAATCCGAACAGCTGGGGGCTTCTAGTCCGACTAGGAAGAGTAAACGGAGGGTGACATTTGTACAACCAGAAGTGCCTATCGTTAACAAGGCCACTACAAAGAAGCCTAGTGAACCTGCACCTGAAGGTCTGTCCTCTCCCCCATCCAAGTAATTCTTATTTACTCGTGGACACAGTTGAGCTCTTCGACCTTGACGACTTGCCAGGCGAGCATAATCCGGCCTCAGGTGCACCGCGTCCTTCGAGACCCACACGACCTCAGCCTGTTGTTCGCACGCCTTCCTACAAACTACGGGTCAATGATGGTGCTTCTACATCACAGCCTGCCTCCATGCCAATTCCTCGTACGATGCCTCAATCAATGAACGGACATCCGAATCGGATCAGTGGCTCCACTCGGAGATCAGTTGATTTAGCCGACGCCCTTCCTCTATTGAGCTCCTCTGTACCAGCAGGTGATCGTATACTCACAATGCGATCATTGGAGACGTCTACGTATGAACAGGAATTTGTTCAAACTCTCGGAACACCATCGCCACCTACAGCCGCACAAACCTATGTAAAGCCAAATATGGACGATGGAACACCGTCTCCCACGGCGCCATCAAATATTGTCACAGAGTCTGCAGAAGCTGAATTGAAGCATTTGTTGGCTGCCTCAGCCCCGAGTCACCGACACGCATGGAAAGAAGGTGGCCGGGCTTGGGAAATGTTCCATCAACGCGAACGGGACAAGCAAAGGAAGATTAAAGGCGCCATCGCGGAGGAAGGAAGTGAGGGCACCTCAAGCAGCGTCGACGATGACAGTGATATTTCAAGCGGCGAGAGTCTTACTAGTATGTCATGATTCGTTCCGACGTCAGAATCTTACAAGATATTTATGACAGATGGCACTTGGCGCAACCCTTCCCAGTATGCGAGCTCACTTCCCGTGCAAATTCGACCTTTGATACAGTATCGCCCCACCCTGGAGCCAAAGACTAGCTTGACTGAGAAACATGGGGTCCTCGTTCCTCCGCTAAAAGCGATGAGCTCACGAGTGGATTCAGCCACAGCCATCCGCAAAGCAATATACGCTGAGCGAGATCGCAATCGTTCGATTGATCCCGGTCCCACTCTTGATTTCAGTGAACAGGAAGACATCGAGTATGAAGATGGTTCTCACGATAGTAGTGACGGAGAGCGGGGGCGACGGCATGCCCTTAGCATTCTTCAGGCAGGTAGCGTAATCCCAGAGGCGGGTATGTGGAGAAGTATGGCATCGTAGCGATGTATATCATTTCACCCTGCATAGTTTTCGACACTGCAGACTGCTTTACTATATGCATTCTAATTATCATTGCCAATCAGTCACGGTTTGGACTTTTCAGTCAGTTGGAAATGCTTTCACAATGTATTACCCTCAAGTTTTAAGTGTATCATGAAACTAGATCTATCTCTAAAACTCTAAAACGCCTTTCCCGAATCTTCTTTGAGTGACACGATCCGATTGAGTATTAGAAGGTCGCCCTCTCGTCTTCCAGGTGCGACCATGTCCTCTTTCAAACAGGCAAGATGTGCCTCCTTGTCGAGCGTGAAGTACGCTACCCGCAGGCCTTGAAATCTCACAACTTCATTTCCAAAGAGCTGCTGGCTGGATGGCTTGAGTGTTTCCGCTTCGGCTAGGACACTTAGTGCTTTCTGAGTCCTTAGTATCTCCTCCTCGCGAGCGTCCGTAATCGCCTTCTTGGCTACCGACCAAAAGCCAACTTCCATAAGCGCACCCTTAACAACCTCGAGGCTGTTTGGGTTGATGTCAACCTTGAAATCGGCCAAGGCAGCCGGGTTATCACTTCGGAACAGCGAATGGAAGATACGCGTTTCGTCGATCATCAGTGGGCTACCTGAGGCATCATGCTTCGCGACCCATTGTATAAATGCCTTGGGCTTCTTTGAGACTGTGCCGTCCTTGCCATCCTCAAGACGACAAATGAGTTCGACAACGTCACCAGAGGACGGATCGGTTCTGTACGTCGTACAAGTGATCGGATAAGGTGCCTGGAAAAGTCCGACAGTTTTACCCGGAGCAAGTCGGAAGTAATCTTTGGAATCATGAAGTCGGAAATCCTCTGCGTCGATATAGATATTTCTAGTGAACGGGATAGTCACGGTCCCAGCGTTGTGGAGTTTGGGATGTAAAGGCTTCTCGACTAGAAGGACATAATCTTCTGGAAGATTCTCAATTGTCACTTTAAGGGGACGAAGAACCATTAAAATCCGGGGAGCAGTGCTTTCGAGGTGCTGGCGGATCGCCTGGTCGAAACGTGAAACCTCTACTGTGCTCATTGAAATCGACACGCCCAAAGATCCAACGAATGACGTTATGGCTCCTGGAGGGACACCTCGGCGACGCAATGCAACGAGTGTGAAGAGGCGAGGATCATCCCATCCCTGCACGTAGCCTTCCTTGACCAACGCCAAAATCTTGCGTTTTGAGGTGACAGTCCCCTGCATGTTGAGCCGCCCGAACTCTGATTGACGGGGCTTGTACACTTCAACGGCGTCGCAGAGCCATTCATAAGAGACTCGGGAGAGAATGAACTCAGTTGTGCAAAGCGAGTGCCTAGAGCATGTAAAAAGATATTAACTCTCGCAAGTTATCCCAATAAACAGACTCACGATATGTTCTCAAAGCTATCGACAAGACAGTGTGTGAAATCATAGGTGGGATAGATACGCCATCTATCCCCAGTCCGATGATGGAGTGCGTCCACGACTCGATAAGCGACTAAATCCCACATCTGAGGATTTCCGTCCTCTAAATCCTGTTTCATTCGCAAAATTGCCTCACCGCGACGATACTTGCCGTTCTTCATACCTTCAAACTCGGCCAGCGACTCAGAAATAGGACGATTACGATGTGCACAAGCCTTTCTGGACACACCCTCCTTTTCTCCACGATTAGTCTTGATTTCTTCGCCTAGGTATGGGCGATTGATATGAAACATGAAAATGAAGCCACCAGTCCTACGCACCTGTACAGTGGCATACATATCCTTTGTCACGTCGGATGAGTTCCACCGCCAGTTCATACAACTGTTGGAAGTAGTCGCTTGAGTACGTGATTTTCCAAGGCTCGTAGCCAAGCCAACGTATGATATCCAAGATGCTCTCGAAGTATCGAGCTTCCTCTGCTTCGGGGTTTGTGTCGTCATAGCGGAGGTAACAACGACCTCCGTAATGAGCCGCGTATCCAAAGTTCACAAATATTGCTTTCGAATGGCCAATATGTAAGTATCCATTGGGTTCCGGGGGAAACCGCGTCCAAGCCTGACCATTGGTTACGGCTAGGTGTTGCTCCCGAAGTCGCGGGTTGAGTTGCGGATTCTCTCCAGGTTTATGCAGGCTTCCCAAGAAACCCTGTTCAAAGACGGCTTTTTCGGGAATAGTTGCATTAAGAGTTTCAGCAGCTTTCATATCTGCCTTGGGTCTCGACGATGGTTTAGCTTCCTGCGATCCTAGTTGTAAAGTTCGTTCGTCATTACTTTCCCGTCGAAGGGCTTACTCTGGCTTTCGGCTTTGCCGCCTCCTTTGGACCATATCTCTCTGTGAAAACACGCTCGACTGCTGTCTTTACATCGAAGGTGCTCGCCCAGCGTAACGCTGGAGTGTTTTTGACACCCGAAAGAACAGATGTGAGACGGGTCCAACCCACGATATCTGATGAATTAGATTCCACGTAATCTGAGACAGATGAATACACTTGTTCTGGAGTAACAACCACGCCTGATTATCCCGAAAGTCAAACAGATGGTACCAAAGACCATGAAAGTTCACACACCAACGCCACACTCCAAGTCGAACTGCTGTCCGTCAACTGGTAAGGGGTGGGTCTCAAAGTACTTGACCGAAGCTAACATAGAGCAGTGGAATTGTAACAGACTTGAGAAATAAACGTGCTAAGCATACCTGTGACTTGGTCATTTGTTTTCAACCTGCCTTCTACCACAGCTTTCGCAACATAATCTTGTTCATCCGATCCTATTTTCGACCCTTGTACTGCTAAATGAAGGATTAGGTTCCCTTGTTTTTCCTCCAGCAGTAGGGTCGCCAATTCATTTCGGTCGATAAGCTCCTTAAGCGAAGCAGAATTTCTGGCATTGCGCACTGTCTCCGTAGCTTTCGTATCCGTGAGGCCAATAGACATGAACAGACTGATTGTTGTTAGAATTGTTGGATCATTTGGATCGAATTTCGTCTTTGGAGCCATACAAACAGTTCGAAGTTACATAATCCCATAGCGGCGCTAGTGCGCTAGGCTCCGCCAATAATTTAAGTGATTGTCTTATCCACACTCGAAGAAATTCATTGAAATATATAGCATTGTAAGTGTAATTGTGCCAAGCGTGTTATCCTCATACATGATATTGTTTTTGATTTACAGATGCGTTATTAGCTTTGAATACTCGGGCACGATGTTTGGTTATAGGGCAGTAAGTTAGATAACAAGTCAGAAATAATCAGGCCTCAAGCACCCCAAGTGCGAGGCAAACAACAATAGATCAGGGATAATGCAAGACGTAAGGCGATCAATAATAGAAGAACCGGAGATTGAAGGATGGGCATGAAAGAAGGTCGATAGGTGTCGCCATCTAACATATGTGGTCCAAAAAGGCAACGCAATTAACAACGACACATAACAGGGTGAGCATGGACACTAGCCGCGAAAAAAAATAATTCGGAACGTACCCGGAAGAGCTTACTGTAACAAGGCGAAGGGCGAACAAGAAAGAAATAAATGTAAAGAAGAACAAAAAAGTCACACCATGTTGTCAAGCACCAGTATATCATAAGATATTGCATATCCAAGCATAATAACAGGGTCGGGTAAGGACCCTCCAGGAAAATGCGACTATGCAAACTCTCCTCTGAATCCTTCGTTGGAGTCGGGGAATTGCACCTTGACTCACTAAGCGCTCATAATTACGGTAAGTATGCAAGTACGTTACATCCATAGAAAATGCTCAAAATATCACTTGTCCTTTCTGGACTCATCCTTCAACTTTTCCTCTGGGACCATGACCTGGCCAAATTCGTTAATTCTAGTGGGATCGACGCGGTAGATCCAACGCTGCAAGATGAAGGATGAGCAGCAATACTTGGGAGTAAGGAACTAGTTGACCTGATACAAGAATACCAGAAACACGACGTCATCCCGGAAGCATGCTGTGAGGGATAATAAATCCTACAGAAAACACAAGGCAAGTAAAAGACCAACCAAGCCGGTGTAAAATCGGCATCTTGATGCAAAAGCTGTATGTATATCATAAGCATTTGAATTGTCAGTACATATCGAGGCAATCAAGAAAATTCCACCGACGCGAAAAAATCATCTACTACTGTTGATAATGTTTTATAAATCATGGCCTGGGTGAAGTATCGTGTTAGTCGGGATGGCATGCTTATGTGGTCGAAGTACCTTGATGGGCATATGCGCAACACTCTAAAATATATTTAGAAATAGTCCAGTAATAGCAGGAGTCACAGGCACCTTTAGTTTGTAATTAATGATTAGCTGAGGCACCAGCTGGGCCTATAAAATTCAAGTTAAGAAATTCAAGTGGTTATGAAACATCATGCACTCACGAATCCAAAAAGATACACAAAGGAGGTAAGGGTTGATATGACAAAACTATACCATCCTCGATGTGTTTCATAGATCAGGGAGTATATGGTGTATCCTGCAAGTAATGGAATTGCAACATAGGACACGTAGCGGAATGCTTCCTTATCATATCTATGACAATATGCCATTAGGACCCAACCGGATGAGACAGGTAAAGGGCTGTACTCCTGGGTTTTCTTCTCGTCATCAGAGAGAACATGTTTGTCTATTGCACAAAAAAAAGAAATGTGAATGAATATCGATCATTGAATTACGCCATATCCGCACCTTGGATGTCCAATCGGTATGGGAACTTCGAACCTTTGGCTGTAGGCATAACCTTGATGTCCACAGCTTTAGTCACCTTCCATGCCTCAATTAACATCCCCATTCCCTGCCCCATGAGAATCATCCAACTGGTATCCGTATTGTTGTCCAACAAGTACAGAAGGATGACGAACTGCACAAGTACATTCGTCACAATCTAGGACTAATGTCACTTCCCGCATCACGAATCAGCTACCAAAAAAACAAACCGTTCTGAGATGTCAACATATAATCAGCAATAAACATGATCATTTCTGAGCTGCGGACAGATCTCACCGAACCGACACCCCTGTAAGTTCTTTCTTATTTCTCCAATGGCTATTCATTGATAAGTCTGGTTTGTTTAATAACTGTTTAAAGACCCGTACTGACCTAACATCGGAGGAGAAAGCTAGCATCTCAAAGCTAACAAGAACATAAACAAAAAAAAAAATTTGCCAAGGAGGAGGCAGAGTGTGGAAGTACTCACACCATATGAAGTATACTGACGACTGCCGTGAGTATGAGCAGGAAAGGGTTGGTCTCCACAAGCATTCGCTTGACCTCATCGAGTTCAGCGGATGCAGCGCCTTGACCACCTTTCGCAGCTTCATCAAATCCGGACGTTAGCGTAGCATACATCTGAAATTTCATGTATGAGATGGGGTAGAAGGTCACATGCAGCGGAAGTGTTGGGGTGGTAGAGTTGATTTCTACTAATTGGCTGCGGAGCTAGGTAAACGTGCACGGTAAAAGGCGGTACAATAAGTTATAGAATACGTTAAAAAAAGTATGTGACCGACATGCCAGAAATCATTTGGGTAGATGATGGGTGAATAAAATCCCTGCGTTCCTGTGTGGTCGCGCGCGCCGGGGATAAGAGATACATCTTACAAAAAGTGCATCATGGGACTAGAAAGGGGATTATGGGAAGCCTTACTTACATTGGATTACAACAGGTGGTAGCTTTTGATATGGAATTGCAGGATTGTCGGACACCAGAGTCAAAGTAAGGTTTGAATGCCCTAGAAACAAAATCAGAATTCAAAAAAGTGAAGCTGATTAGAAAACTAGAAACAAGTCACAGTATGGTACTATGACATCCGCTTGGGGTTCATCTTCCTCTTTTGATCCCTCCTCTTCCGAGGTAAGTAAGTTCTTTTCCTTACGGATCTTGATCTTTGGCATATAGCGCGTGAGCACTGAAAAAAATACATCAGTCGGGTTTACTTCTGTAAATTTAGCTTCCGAACGTTTGGGAAAGTGGTGCACAGATTGAAGATTGAAATTTGGGCTCGCAGGATCAGGGCTAGCGTTATCCTTTACCACAAAGACGTGTGCAAATAAGGAGGTTTTATTTGTTTGAACCGCCTAGATCCTTGTATGTTGAGTGTAAGAAGTCTTAGGGCCGCTGAACCTGCTCACCGCGGGAATGTTGACCATGTACTGCATCGCTCGTGAATCATCGTTCCAATCACCCAAAGTCTTTGGAATAGAATATTAAGTTTAAATAGTAGGTAAACTGCGAGAATCAGAATGTCGTACGATGTTATCCCAGATGAAACTTGGCAGGTTTTCGCTCTTGCCTCGATCTGAGAAAACATCTCGATGGAATGGTGAGGTAGCAAGATGGAAATGAAGTTCTATCTTGGAACCCAACGGCCATGCTGGAATGGCTGAGACTGGTGGCAGGTTCATGGCATTGGTCTCCCCAGTGAGCGCTTGCGTAGACTCATCTGCACCGGGTGACCCTGGCACTGCCGGAGGTGCTGAGGGTTGCGATGGTGTGTTGGATGTGAACAGCTGACCCACTGTCGTGACTTGAGGTAAGGACGCTATCACTGATACACAAGCTATCCACTCTCACCGAACTGCGTCACAAAGTAGATCACAAGAGCTTTCTAGATGATTGATATGTAAGTGCTAATGAGCTTAGGGAAGCGGTGGTGAGGACCTGCGCAAAACCAAAGAATTGTTTGAAAGTAGAAGGCTGCTCAGGTGGTGCTTGCGCAGCTGCAGCTGCATTCTGTGGACGGCTCATTAGATGCAGGATGTGGCCGTGATTTTACCGCGTACGTAAGCGCGTAATCCCGCCTGCACCACTACGACGCGTCGAGACTGAGTAGTACTTACCTACGGCAAGGTTCACCGCTCATGTTATGCAGCTGCCTACATCCTCCGAATATGTTGATGAACTGGCACATACATTATTAAATGTATAAGTATAACAGGTTCCAGCAACAATTCCCACATCGACTGGATTTCAATTCGTGACGGAAGTACGAGGCTAGTCTAACCTCCCTAGAGTTTCGTTTCAGGGGCGGCTACCACAAATCCCAACCTGGGGAAATGCACTCTAACCATCTCCGATACAGAACCCTTGGTTTCAATAACAATCTCTTCTCGATTAAGACCCACTAGTTTTCCTTGGGTAGGGTGCGATTGACCTGTACGAGTTTGGTGAGATGGATTATCTTTGACTTTTGGTGGGCGCTGTGCATACCATAATCGTCAGGAGCAACACAGACCGTCGACCCGGCTGTCACCTTGAGGCGAGACGCTTCAACCTCGTCAAGTCCAACAACATGAGGGTCCTCATGGACGGCCGAAGCAATGAGTTCAGCTGCGCTTCGTCCGTCTAATTGGCGTGACGACGCTGCACCCCCGTCAGCCTTCTGTGTTATGACATTCGTAAAACGATCCAGCCACTATATCCTTCCAGTCAATGTTCTTTATCCTAGGTACGACAGACAACCCGGGATCTCACAGCTAATGTGTGTGGGAACTTTTTTCCATTCAGAATGCCTTCAATGTCGGGAAACGGCTGAATCCAAGAGAGGATAAAGTGCAAGGATATATCAGACAGTGCAGGTGATACGGTGTTGAACAACCACTCCCGTCCATCTGAAAGTTGCTGTTCAACGAAATCCTGCGGCAAGCGGGACGTCAGGCCATATTTTTTATGTTGTGTATAACACAATGATCACCAGATGAGAAGTCAGTTTGCTGAGGACAGCTGGTTGCCGTGCTAACATAGCTTGCGGATCTATTTTGGTGCCTACCATCTACTTCGGGCCATCGGATCAGTCGAAACAGTATTAAACTCTAGGGACGGTCACGTACTGCGCTTCGATCCTCCAGAAACGCTGCCGGTTGACTGTGCCATGGCAAGGAGCCAGTCGCTAGGGAAAACAAAGCCCTATCGCAATAAAACATCGAAAAAATCCTCTGTATGCCTGCATCATTTGCCCCTCGTCCGTCTTTCACATCAGGGAAGAGAGTGCCATAGCCATCCGAAGCCTTGAAACGTCTTTCCAGCGCTGAGGCGATCAGGCTGGTGTCACAATAGAGGTCATTGCCAATTGCTAGAACGGGAATACGCCGGTATGCAATCCCCAGGAAGTCAGACAACTCCGGCCTGGGTAGTATCCTTGAAACCTGTTTGCCTTATCGTGACTGTTATCACGAGACTCAATGTAACCCAATACCCACGTCAACCTGTTATGAGCAGACTGCCATGTGAGTTGACCGGGCCCAACTTCAAGCTGTTCCGATCGACAGAACATGCTCACTTTTGTGTGTGGTATGTTTTTCAAAAGCAAGATACTGTCGACCTTGTTTGAAAAAGGAGACCCATCGTACCTTTAATTGCATGAGTTTGCATCTCAATCAGGAATTGACTGTTGACTGCGCCGAGTCGTCATACACCACTCACCGGTAAAAAACCACTGGAATAGCCATATCCAAGGTAGTAGGTAGTAGCTTGAATAGCCAAGCTATGGAGTAACGTATGTACACAATATATACAATCTTTCGGCTACTTGAGATACTTCCGGCCGAGACTAGTCATCTGTTGTTGATGCGCGGATTAGGACACTATGTAGTACTTATTGTGAGCACGTGCATCGACATCAGCCACCTCATTTACCATACCTTCGATTGGCGGTCGAAAGGAAGGGTGGAGTGAGATGCCATGACCTTAGACGTGCACCACCTGAACTCCCTGCAGTCCTTGGAGTAACCCTTCCAGTCTTGTACTCGCTAAAGATGATCCAAAATGTCTTCCAACGTCTGTATGTCTATTCCTGCGGATCAGTTCCTTCCACTCCTTTCGCTTCACCCTCCAGTCATCTGTCTCCAGGTCTGCCAGGGGTACCACTTCAAAGGCCACAGTATCTGCTGCGGCGTCCTCATACTGCATGAGGTGGTGTGTTGACTTGATGTGGGTCGCTCGGAGGACAAGGACTGGCCCATATGTTTCAGGGCGATGCAACAATTGTGAGGCAAGAGTGTTCAGTGGACGCGTGGCTATGCACTGTAACCGTGTCGGAAACAATAATGGAGCCTGGAGGATCTACTGCAGAACTCACGTTGTCATCCATTACAAACTCCCACGTTCGATATATGTAACTTCGAGTGGTGAGAAAGGGAAAGGCAGACAATCTTTCACTCACCCTAAACCTACACCTTCCCGATTACCTCTCATCATCTCTGCACCGTCCTCGGAATAAAGGACCTCGGCGTCGAAAAGTTGACATCCAAGCAAGTTAAGGGTCGGTCGCGATGTATCTCCCTGTACTGGATCAAACTCGACATTGCGGGGCATCAAATTACCATCCCGAGGAGACTCGGCAGCGCAAGGGATGAACAAGTATCGTCGTTTCGGAGCATCCCATCCTGGATATTTCCTTGCATGGTCTACAACCGCAGCACGAACCCTTGAAGTGGGAGTGTTGGGTGAAAGCTGGATATCACGCCCTACAGCAAAGGCGATGGCCACATCAGGATGACTCCAATAATATTCTGTCAGCATATTCGAGGCGATTGTAAGGTATGTATGCGAATCACCAAGTTTCTATGTTTGTTTCGATTTCCAGAGAACGCCGAGGACGAGTACTGTGTTTTGGCCGATCTTCGAGTGAAGAGCAAATTAGTTGTGGAATTTATGCTAACGAAAATTGGTGAGACATGTCGTACAGATTCTCTCTTCCAGCTCTTGTGCGCGATGAAACAGTGTCTCGTTGACTTCAAGGTCAAGGGCGCTCCGGTACGCCTCAAGGGCTGTTAAAAGCTGACCCTTCTTTGTCAAAGCAATACCTTTGCGTATAAATCCCTTAGGCCACGTAGGAAGCAATTCAATTGCCTAACCACGAAGGGTTCAAAAAATTTGATCCCAAATATTCCAAATACGAACCTTATAACGTACCTGTTGGGCATCCTCAATGGCGCCGTCATAGTCCTTCAGTTCAACTTTTGATGCACTTCTATTTGCCCAGTAGATGTGGTTAGAGGGCATCAAGTCCACGGCTCCATTATATAATTCAAGAGCACGTTGGAAATCCTGCTTGAGAAAGGCAGCGTTGCCTCTTTCTTTTAGTTCTTCAGCCTATTTATCGGTGGTTGGATTAATCATTTATTATAAATGGGAGGTATGAACTTACGGCCACAGACATTGCGTGATATGTGCTACAAGGAGGCGCGGCAGCGTGACATCGCGTGACAAACGCATCTACTTGTACCATGATCATTCCCGGCCGAGCCGTCCTGGCCCGTCAGATTGTCTGCGGGCTTCTTTCATCTAAAAATCAGATGCAACCTTGCGGCATCGACCTCTCTTTAAAGCGCGTTCTTCGTTGGACATCTGCTGGCATTGTTGATTTTGACAACGTCCACCGGAAGACATCAACCACAGCTGAGATTCCTTTTCAAAAAGTGGATATCGCAAATCCACATGCAAATCAGACCGAAGAAAGTCTGCACTTGGCACCTGGTGCCTACCTCATTGAGTTCAATGAGACTGTGGATACGCCTCTGGACGCAATGGGTCAGTTATTTGTGCGTAGTTCGTTGTTTCGCTCCGGTGCGCTTGTGAGTGCTGGGGTTATGGACGCGGGATATAAAGGTGCTATAGGTGACTTAAACGCTCCGTTATATAAACAATGCAATTGACATGCGTTTGTCACACAGGGGGTATGTTACAGGTTGTGAATCCCTTTGGGCTCATCGTATACAAGAATGCCAAATTAGCACAATTTGTCTTCCATGAGTTGAAGGACAAGGTTAGTAGATTATTTAAGTACCTTTTATCTTCTTCCGAGCGTTGGAATGTTAGGTTTTAGCCACTGTTTATTAAGTATCAGATCGGTAGTTTTATCACATCTGATGTATTATCTTTAGGTTGAGGGATACGCCGGCGTATATCAGAACAAGAAAGAAATGTGATGGGTGTAGACTTCTTGATCACCACTACGCCCGTTGTCTGCCAGAAGAACTGTATGATCTGCCAGAGCAATTTTGCTGCCAATAATCACTAGCAAAACCAGTTTCTGTGCCTAATATCTAATTCAGTTTGTTAGTAATTATTGGTGGTTGAGTGATTTACTTGGACAGATGAGTAGGTTAGGTATTAAATATGTGACGGTGGTTGATCGGGAGTGGTTCGGGAGGGCCACTGAGGAAGCGGTAGTTATGGTAGCGTGACTGCCGGGGGTAAGTATACAACGAGCTGAACCTCAGTTAGGGACGTAGAGAGTAGGGTAGTTATGATGGGTATGCCAATCCGTGGGCGATTGTTACAGACTGTCCAAGTGCGTTCCTAACAATTGATTTACCGTTTTGTACAGTCGATCCCTTCCATGTAGCACCTCGTTTAGCCGTTCATTAGAGAGATCTTCCGAGTATTTTTGGGCAACATTGTCCGAGATGATATGAAGATATCCAAATTCGAGGCCAGTCTCGACCGCTGCCAGAGCCATCTGCCCCACCTCTGGATCTACAAAGTCGTAACCACGATCGCTAGCTTTCGCCAACCATTCATTCGTCTCGAATAGCACACTGGGTAATGTCTCGTGTCTTCCGAGGACAAGCGGTATGCTCTCTGTCGCTAGATTGATTGTTGGACCCAGGATGTTCTTCCAATGAACAAGTCCTGCACCTGGAACCCAACTGCAGTCACCAGAAGCGAGATATCGGTTTGGTCGCAGCGAAGGTCTTGTTGTGCCGAGTTTTCCGAAATATAGGATTTGCTTTGCACCCGTGTGCTTTGCCACCACTCGTACAAGGTCACCCGCAATAGATCCCCAAAAACTAAACCGACAGCCGAGGAAGGCCACCGTTTTTCCGTTTTTACCAAAGCGTTTGATGGTCCAGGCAAACTCCCCGTCTCTGGACCCCCCAAAGGACGAGCTCCCAGTCAAATCTCCCAGACGATGGACCAATCCAGTCACAATCACATCAGCCTTTGGCATCTGGAGGAGGTTGGTTCCCTTCTCTAACGTGGATATTGTCTGCTCATTGCCAACCGGTTCAAAAAACACCCTCAGCGCTGCCTCCTTTCCCCTAGTAAACCGGAGATAGGTAGCTAGCAGAGCAGCATAGTGCTCAATATGATCGGCTCCGGGGAAACATTGTATGTGAAGATCGTCCCCCATACGCTTGGCCGTTGGCCGCATCCAATTAAATGGTTTGTCGATTTTTTCCTTTGAGGAGGTGACGGTGCCGGTATCATGGACTCCCCGGCTGTGGCGTCCTACGACCACAAGATTCGTCCATTTTGAACCATCCACCAAGGGGTGGATTTTCATAGCGAGGTAACGATGTAATGAATCACCCATTGTGTGGGTCTTCGTCGTGATACCCTGGCATGCGGGGCTGTAGTGATTAGGAGAGTCCAAAGCCGGGGGACTGGACACCCCAGCGTAACCAGCTCCCCAGCTCCTCGAGCCACTATTGAACCATCCTGCGAAGGGCGGTTGCAGACGGAACGGATGGCCTTGACGTCTGATGGCGTTCATTGGGACTGCTCTACCAAGTTGAAACCACGAGTCGCAGGCATTATCAGAGCAGGTCATAGGCTAAACCCCTCTCCCTATCTGAGATTTGATGTTCGCTTCGCTTAGATCAAAGCAACGTATCTCAAGTGTCAACATGACTCACCCCGTCTCACCGCGTACCTGGTCTATTAAACCCAGATGGGCGATTCAACGAGACCACTTGAGACCCAATCCTGCTTGAATAGTGGTTGTCTGACATTGTCTGACAGCCAGGGTTGTTCGATTGTCAGTTTGGGGGTATGGGCTTTTGGCCACAGACATCAATTGCATGGTGTACGAAACTGAGGAGTTCTTGGCACTTGCCCACAAAAGGGGCATATAGTGTGACGTCATGCGACAAAGGCATAGACGTTAGCCGTTGTTTAGAAACCGGGGTTATGACAGAAAACAGCATTGAATGTCAAACTGAGTGCGCACAAGACGACCCTGTTAATAAAGCTAAGACGCTAGGCGTCCTGATTACAATATGTGACGCCAATCCCTGTATTAACATTTGACTCTTATGACGCATTTCCTTCTCCTTCCGGCGTTTCAGCTACCTGGGGACGTGAAAGCACTTTGACCGTGTCTAACGCAGGAGCAGTCGTCGTAGTTAGTTAAGGGAGTGGTGATGAGCGATCAGTATATTCACCATGGCGAAGGAATATTTGTCTTTGAGCGGCAGGGGAATCGGGATCTGCTGACGGGTCGGCATCTTTGAGCTCGTAATTAGCTTCAACATAGACATGATAGCCCTTCTTGAGGTTCTTCAGGTAGTTATTGGCACCGGGGCTAAACGAGAGAACGCTGTGCCACGACGTGGTAGGTTCCCGACGGGCTAAAACAATGAGGTCAAGGCCGTGGAACAAAATAAAGGCAACAGACGCGTACTGCCGTCCTCGTTCGGTGGTGGAGGCGCGTTCCTTGTAGCGACGGTGTAGCTGGTGATGACAAGTGCTTTAGGGAATATAAATACATAATCGAACCAGGATGCACGTACACTACATATTCTTTGTCGTTGCTTGTGGTTTTCACCTGAGGGTCCCTGCCCAGACGTCCAATGAGGGTGAGTTTTGCCATGTCAGCATGACGCGAGGATGCAGTAAAGCACTGTCGTTGAGCATAAGACGGAGGATCCGGGTAAAAAGGCAGACACGCACTCTAGTTTGAGCTTTGGTAGTCGCTATTACTGTACGCAAGATATTGAGCATGATCGTCTTCTGGTACTTAGTGCGCGCGAGGAAATAAAACGCGCTCACCGAAACTTTGGCGCAACCCGACGCTCATGTCTCGACACCGTTTCGTCAAGAATATCGACATCAATGGTTTGGTTTGGTTTCTTTTCCCGATAATTGCTAATGTGAGAACGTTATTAGATGAGCTTGAGGATGATGCCCTTTCTGACGGCGGTGAAGACGACATAACACCAGAACAACAGCGTTAGCATAACCCCTAAACTCATCATACCGACAATTGAACCTTGACCATGCTATAGAGCAGTTGAACGCTGCAATCGCACAAGCAAGGTCTATCATTGGTCCAGAAGCGTCCTCCGGGATATCAGACGGGCAAATCAAAGATGCTGCATGGGAATACTATTTTGATGTTGAGAAAACGGTGGAATGGCTACTTGGTGAGACTTTCATATAAATCATACATCTCTAGTGCTGATATGAAGAACTTTCGGCTTGCAGAGGAACAGGTGAAGCGCAATGTGGCGAAGGAAAAGAAAGGTGAGCTCGAATTCTCCACGGCCTTCATGCTTCTTCAGTATTCTGTGTTCTTTGTTCCATTTTTCTTTGTTTATTTGTTTCTTCTTTTCTGGAGTGGCCGGGAACAGGACAGTTGCGGTTTTTCTTTGGTCCACTCTCCTCATTCCTCTGGCCTGCATGTTTACAAGTAAGTCAACTCTCCAGACATCCCAGCTACTCCTCCACAATCACCGCTTTCTGCACTTCAAAAATTATCTTTGGAGCATAAGAAGTCCTTACAGGCGGTCGCAAAACCTTCCTTGCTAGCGCTTGCGTCGGGTCGAGTCTCTGATCGCAGCTCGCTTCGCGAACACGCTTCTTCAAAATCTGATGCCTCGATTGCTTCGAAACCTAAACTGATGGATCTAGCTGGAAATGCACAACCGCTGATTTCAGTCACCTCCAGTCGACCTAGCCCAACGGTACCTTCCAAGCTCTCACTCCTTGCCAAAGCGAAAGCGTCACAAAACCCCACGTCTTATACATCATCTTCTCCATCCCGTACACCTTCCCCCACTGCCGCCACACCAAGTAGTTCCTCATTGTTGTCGCCGAAGGGCCCCTCAAAACTTGCTCTCAAGATCCAGAAGGTCCGCGATAGACCTACGACACTTCAAGCACTCGGTCCATTGACAGACCAACCGCTTGCCGAATCTTTACCCCCTTTTCATTCACTTTCCGCACGAATGCAAGCAACACCCTCCCCGTTCGCTCGTCTTTTGCTTCCTCGACCAAGCATATTAGAGGCTGCTCATGTCATAACCGAACCAAAGAAAGTATTAATGTCAGGATTCCGTAATTCGGACTCGTCATTCGACTTCGATGCACCAAGCCCGGACGATGTAGTCCTCAGTGCTAGGCGTGGCACCATGCTCGCATCCCGCACTCATCGAATCTGAACCCTCTGATTATCTTTTCTTTGATTGTCTTTGGTTACATTAACTTGTATTCACTCTGAACAAGGCCATATGCTGACTCTACACTTATTTAATACGGTCTCAGCTGCCAGAGAAAGTCAGAAGGCCAATCTGTCCCTTCCCCGAACACCAGTATCCAAGGCGAAAAAGGCCCATTCCCAAGCGCCTTCGGCTGGTCCTTCTAGAGCTTCTTCTCCGAAGCCGTCACAATCGAAGTCCAAAGTGCCGAAAGTTCAAAATGCGGGTAGCGGGATAGATCAGCAACAGTTCGATATGGCGTCACTTAACCTTCAGGACAGTCTAAATGCTTTTGAGGAAGAGGAGCCGCCAAAAATGACACTTGCGCGGGAGAAGGTCTTACAACAAGCCGGAGCCGCATTGCAGGTAGACAGCAAAGGGAAAAAGGGTATTAGTTTAGTTGTAATAGGTATGTAGCTTTCATGTCAACATGGTTGACAAACGGCGATCTAATGTCATTCGTATAGGACATGTGGATGCCGGGAAATCCACTTTGATGGGCCGTGTGCTGTATGAACTTGGCAGGGTCGATCATAAGAGACGCATCGCGAATGAACGGGCCAGTGGAAAATTAGGCAAGGGCAGTTTCAGTTGGGCTTGGGAACTTGACGGGACAATTGAAGAGCGGCAGAGGTATGCCCTCGAGTTTCGACATGGATGCGTCATTTTCTAAGCAAACCCGCCAGGGGCGTTACTATGGACATTGCTCTGCAAAATTTTTCCACGTCGGGTCGCAACATTACAATCCTCGATGCTCCCGGTCACCGAGACTTCATTCCCAATATGATATCAGGCGCATCTCAAGCAGATTGCGCGTTGTTAGTGGTAGACGCGTCCTCCGGAGAATTCGAAGCTGGCTTTGAGCGAGGAGGCCAGACCCGGGAACACCTACTTCTCGTTCGAAGCTTAGGCGTTTCACAGGTGGTTGTAGCCGTGAACAAATTAGATCAGGTAAAATTATTATAATTATGATTGCATGATTACAAGCTACGTTCTGATCTATTCGTAAGGTGGATTGGGATCGTGAACGCTACGAGAAGATAGTTGAGGATCTCCGCCCCTTTTTGTTGCAATCTGGCTTCCTAGCTTCCAAAACAAAGTTTGTGCCCGTCAGCGCTATTGCAGGCGTAAACCTTGTCAATCAGGTCAATAACTCTACCGCCCTGTCCACGTGGTATAATGGCCCAACACTTGTTGACCTCCTTGGTAGGAGTAAATTAGAACTATTAGCTCGAATTGAGCTCACCTTTGCACTTTCATACCATACCTTACGCAGACGAGTTGGATCCACCAGTTCGCTCGCTTGATTCCCCACTTCGAGTTCCCATCTCGAATGTATTTAAAGGCCAGACAGCCTTATCTTCAGGTCTTGGCGTTTCCGGACGAGTATGTACCGGTGTTATCCAGGTTGGAGAGCGACTACGAGTCTTGCCAGGCGACGAATACACTGTAGTGCGACGTAAGCCCATACACTTTAGACGTCATGCTTAGTTTAATATTGTTTCATCTAGTCATCGAGCAAGATGAGGGTAGTGTGGAATGGGCTGCTGCTGGCTCAAACGTTACTCTCTATTTATCCGCAATAGATCCGATTCATCTGAGGCAAATCCCTTGCTACTATGGGTTCATAGTGTACTGACGAAGGCATGCAGCATAGGTACTGTTTTATGTCCTCCGACAGAGCTGGTTCCATTGGTCACAAAGTTTGTCGCCCAAATTATAATCTTTGACATTGACCTGCCAATTACTATGGGGGCATCTGTAAGGCCCAGTTTATTCCCGCCTG
Organism: Ramaria cf. rubripermanens; assembly: GCA_003316465.1. Taxonomy (NCBI): domain Eukaryota; kingdom Fungi; phylum Basidiomycota; class Agaricomycetes; order Gomphales; family Gomphaceae; genus Ramaria; species Ramaria cf. rubripermanens. The sequence goes on from QFFB01006481.1 coordinate 23,647, forward strand.
CATTCTGTTGACATGCTGTTAGGTGGAACTCTTTCACCATTCCCGGGATGTACCTGCTACGCTTTCAAGACTTATCGCTACTCTTGATCGAGCGACGTCCGTCGTACTGAAACATAATCCAAGGTTGGAACTTCTACCCATTGATTTGTCGCAATATATAACCTTGCATATCTCCAAAATAGGGTGCTCGCAAAACTGGCTTCGGCTAAAGTAGAGGTGACCTTGCGAGGCACAACAATAAGTGGACCTTCCGCGCAGGTGTCCCCTATCCCGCTTGAGACATTCAAGACTAACAAAGAAATGGGAAGAGTTCTTTTGAGAAGAGGCGGAGAGACTATTGCTGCTGGTGCGTTGCTGATTCTGCTATATATCGCTTCCCCCGGGTTAACAGTTGTGGTAACGCAGGTATTGTTGTCGAATTACTCTGAGAAAAGCCGTCGCAGGTTAGCATTTATCAAAGTCAGGGTGGACAAGTTGCCTTGCGCCATACACCTAGTTCTACCTCGTGTTGGATCGTTCGTATGTATTACATCGCATTCCCGCAACACGGTGACAATGAGACTAAAGCCAACTCCATAATTACTGCGGTTGAAATGTTATGTCACTATTTCATAAAGAGTTTATACAAGAAAAATGTGCTTTAGCTCCAAAAAACGCCCGTACGTGTCACAGAGATAAGCGTAATATTAACAGAGAAGATCGTATAACGCGAATGAACAGCAATTTTACACCCCTGGTGATGCGAGTCACTTATTTACTTTCCTTCCTTTCTTCCTTGTCGGAGAGGAACAGATTTTTGACCTTCCCAAAGAATGTCAATCGTTTCTTCCGTGTGGTGCCAACCTGGAATGCTTCTCCGGGAGGGGATGTGGTGGAAGCAGTCGCTTTGGAGTCGGGCGTCGGGAATGCATGTGTCTTACTGGATTCGCCTTGAGTAGCTGAGGATATCTGAGAATGCCCGTTAGCTGGCTGGACGGCTGGGGGTGTTTCTTTAACTAGGTGTACCTCGGGTTGAGCAGGTTGAACTTTCTCCGCCACAGAAGCGTGCGCGGTGGTCGGAGAATCTACAGGTACAGTGACAGATGCGGCAGCTGTGCCATTCACTTCAACGGCCTCTACTATTGAGGATGTGGATTGTTCTGCGGGTTTTGATTCATGTTGAGACATGTCAGCGGGTGAAGACGCACTTGACGAATCCTTTGGTGTAATAGCTCCGGGTGAGGATTCAGCAGTCACTGGGGCTAAAGTTGGTGCCTCGGGTCCGCTGACTGGCGGTGAAGGTGTGGAGTCTGGGCCGGGGGCAAGTGCATCTATGGGCTCTGGTTCGATCGCAGGTACAGATGTGGGCTCTAGTTCAGCGGCAGGTGCGGGTGTGGGCTCTGGTTCGGTGGCGGGTGCAACTATTATGGGCTCCTGTTCGGTGGCGGGCGTAGATGTAGGCTCTGATTCGGCGGCAGGTGCAGGTGTGGGCTCTGGTTCAGCGGCAGGTGTGGGCTCTGGTTCAACGGCAGGTGTGGGCTTTGATTTGGTGGCCGGTACAGATGTGGGCTCTGGTTCGGTGGCAGGTGCAGGTGTGGGCTCTGATTCGGTGGCAGGCCCACCTATTATGGGCTCCTGTTCAGTGGCGGGCGCAGTTATGGGCTCTGGTTGGCCGATAAGTGCAGGTGTGGGCCCCGGTTCGGTGGGGGGCGCTGTTGTAGGCTCCGGTTCAGCGGCAGACGCTGATGTGGGCTCTGGTTCAGCGGCAGGCGCAGATGTGGGCTCTGGTTCAGCGGCAGGTACAGGTGTGGGCTCTGGTTCAGTGACTGGTGTGGGCTTTGGTTCGGCGGCAGGTTCGGGTGTGGGTTCTGGTTCGGCGGCAGGTTCAGGTGTAGGTTCTAATTCAGCAGCTTGTGTAGGTGTGGGCTCTGGGCCCGTGGCGGGAGGTGCAGCAGGCGCGGGCTCTGTGGCGGGGGTTTCAGCAGGGGCAGGCCCTGTAGACTGCGGAGGAGGGGTCGTCAAATCCAGCCCTCCGGGAATTTCATGAGTAGTCGCATCTTCTGCGGTGGGAGGAATGACCACCTCCGTAGTTTTTGGCGATACCTCTAACAGGATTTTGGCAATGGGATCAGACGCAGCCGGGCCTGTGCTTTCTATTATTGGGTCTGTCGCGTACGCTTCGGCTGGGCCGGAAGCAGACACGGTTGATGTTGTCTCTGTATGGTGTGATTCCGGGTCTGTCGACTCTGGATCTGCATCAACTAATGTCGTGCATTTCAACTCAGGCATGGCATCGGTTGATTGTTGGTCCTTTGACTCGGCCACTGCATCAGTCGATATTGCCTGCGCCGGGGGTTCAGGTGGGGTAGCTGGGTCTGATGAGATGAATTAATGCACTGGATAGTACAAATTCTTCTCAATGATACATACCTGGACTTGGCTGGGAATCGATAGAACCCTTCGCTATTGGTGTAGGAGTCGCAACAGAAATCTGAAAATAAAGATCATTTTTGTCAGGTATTATCTCTCCTTTTCTTTTTCGGGGTGCCATACGTTGTCTGTATTCAGGGAGTCTATATGCGAAGAGGATGAGTTAATTTACCGAGGTTGAGAGCCACGAATGCTAGCGTACCCGACTCACGATTTGTGTCTGAAGCTCCGTTGATATGCTCTTTGGGAGGCTTCACGAGGGCGGCCTTCTGAGTAACAGGCTCTGCAGACGTTACTACTGGAACCTCATCACCCTGTGCTTCGACTATAACAGCCGTTTCGGTGCCCGAGTCTGTCTGTGCTACTACCACTCTGACCGGAGGATTCGGCTTGACTTGGTCAACACCGCTGATAGAATCGGCTACTTTCTCATTACCTTCAACCATCGGGGCTGGTACATTCTCATGAGCCTGGTTTGGTGGGGAACCGGTATACCCCGCGAGCTCTTCCTGGGGTGATGGGTGGGCAGGTTCCTTGACCTCTTGATCAACTTGAGAGGTTTCATCTGGAGAGCTCGATGGCTTCACAGTGGTGGCGGTAAGTGTATGCATGCCTGCTTTGGGAGTATTGTTTTGTTCCTTCTCAGGTTCTGATGCAACATTGACGAGTGGTTCCTCGAGTATCAGAGGCACCGGTCTAGAAGGCTAGCAGGTATTCCGAGATGAACCCCATTACAGTCACGTACCCGTGCTCGTAGGAAACTCACGCATTCATATACATTATTCACGTTTCCCAGACTATCTGTGTCTTCGGCGTGTGAGGGCGCTGTAAGCCAACAGCCGTCGACAACGAATTTGTACAAAACGCGGGCACTCCAAGGAAGCTTGACCTTCCCCTCAAATCCGCGGGGCGTTTTCGTGAGATGTATCGAAGATGACCACTGGACGATAAAAGTATTTCAGCTGGCTATGTGGTTACACTGTTAGCGCCGTACGCACTTGGTCAAACGTTCCGGTAAGGATGACTTCCTGGTGATCAATTTCTGGCCTATTTTCTTCCTCAATACACATTATTCAAGCGACATTTAAATCATGAGCTGACCATACGAAAGTAGCTTCATGCATGTCGTCCATCTTGTACAAGACCCGACGATGGCAACCTGCGCGTACGTGTCCCCGACAACGATGAATCTGGTTGACTCGAAGTAAAAATGTGACAAGATAGTCTAACGCAAATCAGCCAGTAGTATCTTTATAACCCGGATTGATTACCTACTGCAAAGCGTTTCGACTTCCCACGCTCAATCGGTATCTAACTTTCCACGTTGAGCTTTGCGGATTGCAGCAGATGGGCAGGTCTGCAGCACATCCAACAAAACATGACGCTATTTGATGTTCTCTTCGCGTGCAAGAGGCGATTTAATATCACATGCACAAACGAGGCGATGATACGTATCCTTCAGATAACCTGGCAACTAACCAAAATTGACTAGTAATGGCATTGTTACACGTTACACATTTGGCCTCAATTGCCCCCAAGTAGACTGCACAGTGAAGAGCATTACTCAGAGTAAACTGAACATTGCAAGTGTGGAGTCAGTGAAACGGTATGGTTCAAACATTCTAGATAGTAAGTACCACAGGATAGCATGGGATACTCAGGGACACAAAGAGATCAGATATTAGACATCTCAAAGTTGGCGAGGCTTCAATTTAACGGAGCTAAGAGCAAGTGTTTTGGCGTGACGCGTCTTTCCATTGCTTTCCATAATGTAGTCCAGCTTGAGTCGAGAGCTATCTTCCACGTCAAAGCACGCGTCTGTGCAGGATATCATCCGCATGAATATCCATGGTATCTTCCACGTACATTACAAAAGCGATGATAGAGATCAGATTCAGCGTCACAATACCTATATTCTTGAAATAAGTCGGGTTTCCACGTCTACAGTTTGGCGACCATTTGCGCTGGCTGGAAGTTTACTTGTTCGACCTATTCCAACATCAGTTCACGCTTCTGCTGCATCCGGGACACTTACGAGCTCAGGCTTAAGATCCTTGATGCTCGCAGCGCCCAGAAGCGCCATGCCCCCGCGAATCTCACGCTCAAGGATTTGAATGAGGCGGAGCACACCTGCTTCGCCGTAGGCCTACAGAGAGTCAACGAAACAAGATAAGGTGACAAAAGAGAAAGTGCATCTACACTTTGGGCAAAGAGAACCGGACGACCGAGACCGACTGCACGAGCACCAAGGCACACGCATTTAAGTACATCTGAAAGCGTCGCCTGTTAACGTGTGGATGGAAACGAGACGACAAGTATCTACCTGTTCCCCGGCGGATTCCGCCGTCGACGTATACTACGATAACCATTGTAACATTGCGACGTACATGAGAAGTCAAAAGCTCACCTTCGACTTTGTCGAACACATCAGGCCGCTGTTTACGCAGCCTGAAGAGGACATCCACAGAGGGCATGGAACTAGAATTAGAGGTTAGCTACGGAAATAAGTGTAGTGGAAGCAAAGCGGACTATTCCATCTCTCGTCCTAGAATTATTGTAGGTATGATGATAAATGACCGAGGACAAGACAAACCTACCTCCGTGATTGGAAATCATTATACCATCTACACCAGCCTCTACGGCGAGAATGGCATCCTTAAGGTAGCAAATTAGTACAGCGGAAGATACCGGCGTTAGGTGACACACATCTACACATTGTATCCCTGGTAATGTGTTGGTGAAAAACAGATGCCCAAGTCAAGATGCACATACCTTTAATGACAATGGGAAGTTTAGTTACGCTCCGCAGCCATGGAATAGTCTGTTAAAAGAGTTATAGCGACATCAGTACTTTACTGAAGAATCAACGAGCCTTCTCCCAGGTCATGTCCCGGTCGTCGTTTGCGATCAAGGCTCCCGCGGTGCCCCCTGCATCAAATTCCTCCGCCGCCTCATCCGTTCCTCTGACTTTCTCTGTTGTGGTCTCCCCTACCTCATGTACATTTGCCTCCTTATCCTCATCTGCGAACTTTGCCTTAATGTCCCTCTCGCGATTACTCATAACCACAGCGTCAACAGTCAAGAAAATGGCTCTGTACCCAAGCTCCTCCACGTGTTTAACTCTGGCCATAGCAATTTCATCATTTTTATTCTTGTAAAGCTGGAAGAAGAGTGGTTGATCCAGGCTTATACGAGCCTGTGCTAGCTCAGCGAATGAACATGACGAGTGGGATGACACCATTTGAATGATATTCGTACGACCACATGCGCGAGTGATATTGACTTCCCCTAGGGGATGTCCAAGCTTAGCGAGCGAAGCTGCGGAGACAAAGACAGGAATTCGGGACGAATAGCCAAGGATGTTAGTCGACGGGTCAACGACAGAAACGGGACGCATGACACGGGGTAGGAAGAATATACGAGAAAATGCACGGCGATTTTCCTCCATGGCTGTAAGCAAGTCAGATTGGTGTAAATAGGAGATCGAAGAAGGACTGACCAACTTCGTCATCGGTGGCAGAAGCGTAGAAGGCAAGAGCCTTGTAAGAAAGAACCTTTCGCGCCACGTTCTGATAAAGCGTGGTGTCCTCAGTTGCAGTGTCAAAATCAAGCAAAGTCAAGTCTTGCACGTACTTCAAGGTCACGTAAGTTGTGCATCTTGCCCAACGAAGGTTTGTTTCGTTGTTCTCGTTCTATCCTGAGTTCATCTTTTGTCTTTGGCTGCTTTATCCTGGCTCGGACATCCTTATCATCAAGTCTGCCCAAATGCTTGTCTCTTGGCAGCTGAGCATCGATAATCCCGGGGGGGTGCACAGGATTGAAGGCGTCAGTGGCATCCTTTCCGGCATACTTCAGGATAATCTTGCTGCCACCAGGATGCTCCTGGAGCACGTTAGAAACAAAAAAAATGTGGTGAGAAACTACTCACGGGAAGGAAGTCAGTGACATCATATACTTGGTTCTCGATTACGACCCAGCAAGACCTGGATCTACATCAGCTGCAAGTATGTAAGTTCGATGGTGTTTCCTACTCCTTTGAGTTGTGCTGAGCGACCTGCTCAAGTGTGTATGGCATGTCGTCGAGGGCAAGAAGTCAGGACATTCTTACGTGCTGAACAGCTGATCCGAGTCAGCGCGGGCCGGCTTCCCTGCATGGGCCATCCCCGACGAAGGAGGAGAACGTTTCTGTGGTAAGAAACATTCTCCTCCTTCGTCGGGGATGGCCCAGGGAAGCTGGCCCGCGTTGACATGTCCCGACAGTCGTCAGCGCCTATTTATTCCGAATGGCGGATGAAAGTCAGGGCCTCCCAACGCAGACTGTTCCAGGCCCACTGCGCCATGTGGTCGCAGGTGGACCTGTTCAATTTAAAAAAACGCTAACAAAACCTACCACACCGTCTCCACTCGCTCCCCATCGTGGACTCCAAGCCTATTCCGCCCCCAGTCCCTCGCAATTCCTGTGTGTTCCCCTTGAAAATTTGCCAATATCATTCCAGTTTGGAGTGGTGAGTGATATATTGAATTTTGACACATGCCGCAGGTACTGTACCCTAATGGTCAGTGACTGACCCGGAGTCGGGACAGATTTCGTGTTGAGATTAGGTAATCGAGACGGCACTCGGTGCAGTGACGCATCTCAGGGATTCAACTCTCGAGACAAGAGAACTGTGGACAAGACAATGTCCACTCGAATATCATTAGAATACGATCTCGTGTATTCAAGGCAGCGACATTTACCACTATCGAATCCACTTCTACCTCATCTTCGACCTATATTTCGTGCTGCATCGGAAACACAAGTAGGCGCCGACGACTGGTGCCCTCTACCCGACCCTGGCATTAGAGTATATATGTTACCAATAATTATCAAGTCTGATAATAAGTTATTATCAACCTGTAATATAAGTACCAGAGAAGATAATATTTCCCAGCAAGATATTAGGCTGAACATGTGACCTGCACATTTTCACATTTTTGAATGCCCCTCAACCCTTGCAAGACATGGTTCCTTGCAGCAACACTCATACCCTATCTCCTCAACACTCAACCACCCCTCCCCACCTACCATTACAGCTGTTTCAGGCACCGAAGGTGGAATTTGAAATTTCCTAGAATACTTCCGAAAATAAGCATTTGCCACAGCACACTGCAACTGCATATTGAGAGCTGAAAATCTGAGGTATTAATCTCCAGATATGTTGATACAAACAGATCTAATTTTTGTAGAGTAAAACTCAATATGTCAGCTGGAGTAAATGGGATCTGGAACATGCAAATCTCTATGTATGCATTTAATGCTGCATATTCCTCTTTCTATATACAGTATATACATGAAATAATACTTGGAATCTCTGATTCCCCGTTATTATAGCTTCCTGCAAGGTCCAGAGAGAAGCAATAAAATTTTACCCCCCAGAGATATCATGGGGGTAATAAATTTCATTACAAGTACTATTTCTTGTTTTTGGTACATATGACAAGATATTTTTGCACTACCAAGAGCATACATGAAGATTTGCATGTTCTAGAGCTTATTTACTTCAACTGACATATTTTGTATACTATCACCGGTCAGGATGTGGATCACTTTCCTCATTTTATTAATAAATAATTAGACACTTGAAATAATTTTTAAAAAATTTGTGAGAATCTTTAATTGCACGCGAACCACATTCCTATCAAATTTTATTCCAAAACAAGTCAGAGTTCGTGTTGCCAGAGACATCTGATGTGCGAGACAGGATGTGGATCAGGATGCCGGCGATTTTGGGTCACACTTGGTCACAATTCATAAGAAAAGGTCACGTCGGCGAGGATTTATCTGGGTCTATGCCGTAGATGCCGAATCAAATGTATACAACAACTACTGTACTGTAGCAACTAAGAACAAGGTAGACTACAGTAACACAGGGTCAATGAAGGAGTTATCAGCAACATGAACAGACACAGAGGGTGGTGCATTAACATCAGACAAGGAAGGTTGAGGAGGGGGAACTGAAGATGATAACGATGGGGGGTTGCCTGTCGCGCGCTTGCGCCCTCGACGGCTGGTGAGGTATAAACCTGCAAAGCGGGGGACATCTGCAAGGGCAGGGGTCTGGTCTAGATGAGCCTTGATACGGGCAATGAGCTCTGGGATGGTGCCGGTGTCTTCAAGCTCAAGCACCACCGCGATATCCTTCAGGTCATCCTTATGCTTGTAACTTGTGAGGGGAGCGTCGAAAACTTTGAAGATGGTGTTACGATGCCTCTCGAGTTTGCATTTCTTGTCAGCAGTGTCCTTCTTAGCAGCAGCAGCCGCCGCCTCCTGCTCACGCTCGAGCCATTCATTTTCTTCTGCTTCAAAGGCCACCTGGGCTTCAGGAGCTGTGAGGAGCCTGGTGTTTGGGTGGACATTCCGCCGTGGCTTCTTCTGAGACTTTGTATTCAGTTGGGCTAAAAGGTGTTCGGACTCGTGTGCACGCAGGGTGCAGTGTGTCTCAGCGGCTTGATGTTGTACATCAAGGTGGTCATGTAGCATGCGTTCAGAGTTGAGCAACTCATTCAGCTCCTGGACCCGCTGTTGGAGCAGGGTGTTTTTGGTTTCAAGTTGCTTGTTCATGCGCATGTGAGAGGAGGAGGTGGGGGAGGACGAGGAAGTGGAGAGGGTGAGGCGAGGAAGAATGACCTGGCAAGATTGTAAGCGATCCATGGCACTTCATGTGCTGTATCCATGTGATATGGAGGAGAGGTCATCATCAGTGGGGGGGGCAGGTACTCGAGAGGGGGGATGCTGACGGGTGCCGTGGGGGGGCGACTGGCCGGATGCGTGCTGGGGGAGTCGGTTGGGGGTTAGTTAGAGGTTAGTAAAAGCAAATATGACTCACCAGGACCTCCGAGTCCACCTCTTCAGCCTCGTCATTGCTCGAGTCACTTGCGGCGCTGTCTGAGCTTGGGTCTGGGGATCCCGAAAAGTTGGGATCCTCGGGATCAGTCAACTGGGCGGATAGGGGAGAAGAAGGAATGCGGAGAGGATATGTCAGGGGGTCCACGCGGTGAGTGGAAGAGGATTGACTGTGGGCAAAGTCGGCAGGGGTGAAAATGGTGTGGTCGATGGGCCAAATTCCGCACCGGCGGAAGGCAGACTCGATAGGCTTCGGGACCATGTACCTTTCACGTACCTTCATATATTCCTGCACGATTGTCTCGTGAGTGACTACCTCTCGGTTGACAGCGCACTCCTGACAGTGCTTGTTCCACGCGTTTTGCAGTGGGCCGAATACGCTGACGTTGAGCGGTTGGAGCTTGTGTGTAGTTTTAGGGGGTAGACAATAGAGTAGTATGTTGTGCTTGAACGCAAGGTCTTTCATTTCTGGGGTTTTGTGAGAGGTGTGGCCGTCGAAGATCAGCAGCGTATGTTCACCTGGTTGGCAACGAGAGAGTGTGTGAGGGATGAAGACACCTTCAAACCAGTATTTGCAAATTATAGAGTTGGTCCAGCCTGCCTTGGACGTTGTAACGCTGCGAGAAGATCAATATTAGCGCGTTTTGAGAGGGAAAAATCAAGTGAATTCACTCACGAACCAACTCCAGGGACGTCCTACCATGGAGAAACAGAGCCATTAGGCAGAATAAATATGGGGGGGACTGCAGAACCATCCGCACATATGGCTTCAATGACTGTGACTAGAACTAGGGAATCAGAACGGAGAGCAAAGTGTGTGTGATCAGAGGTGGAAAAGATGAACTGGGTAGGGAGATTCTTGCGGCCCCCTCCAAGCTGCAGACCCTTCTCGTTGATGTTAAAGCAATTGTGCTGTTGAATATTATATGTACTCATTGCTTTCTCCAAAAGATCAAAATGGCCTTCCATGGTGGCTGGGTTAAAGCACTTTGCGTGTTTTGGATCGAGGCCATGTGCCTTGGCCATGAAAATTGTGTCCTGGTGTCGAAGGAGAAAATGTTTGACCCAGACATCGGATGCGATCTTACCAGTGATAACCTTGACACGTTCACGCAAGGAGTTACGAGTAAGGGGTTCGGCCATGGACGCCTGGTGCTGGCACCAGGCAACCATGACCGCCTCTTCTGGCGGGGTGAGAAGCCTTTGCGATGTGTGGCCCTCACTCCTTGAATTCCTTCCTTGTAGCTGATGCCGAAGGGTAGAGAACGGCACGTTGTGTGCGACAGTGAGCTTTCGAATTGAGACTAGGCCGGTGTTGTAGGATGTGACCGTGGCACGAAGTTGTTGCTCTCTGTCAGAGGAGGGAGCTGGGGACAATGGAGGGGGTTTATATACACTGGGGAGGCCTGGTGCCATGAGGCAGAGAACGAGGTGGGTGGAAAGAGGCTTTTAACTAAAGATGTGTGCAATTGTGCCAGTGGCAGGTGGCACTGAGTGGAATTAATTTTGCCGGCCTGCCTGCCGGGCACCTGTCTGGCTGTCACGCTCCTCAGGCTCGTTTTCGAGCCTGAGGATCCAGGCAGTGTACTAAGGCCGGCATCATGTGCATAGTGTATTTGACATACATTATGTGAAATATAATTTTTACCTATTTTTTTAAGGCTGAATGACCACATAGGGGGGCTAAAAGCATGTGCCACCTGCATATATAGCCCCCCATCTTACAACAGAGCTTCTTTTTTTTGTCAAAAAAATGTAGTTATATTCTTAATATGTTAATCATAATTGTCAATAATTTTTGGCACCCCCAAATATTCCAGGGGTGGTGGAATGTGCAAGTGATCCACATCCTGACCCGATCCACATCCTGACTGGTGATAGTATACTGAGTTTTACTGTACAAAAATTGTATCAATTTGCATCTAGTTATTTTTGGGTTAATATATCAAATTTTCAGCTCTTAAAATGCAGTTTCAGTTGTGCTATGGCAGATTTTTATTTTCGGAAGTATTCTAGGAAATTTCAAACTCTGCCTTCGGTAACAGCTTTAATATTTTTACGATGCTTTTGTTAAATAATGCAAATCTGTGGACGCGTTGTGGGTTCGTCGCGTCAAATCGGTCCGGGAAGCGGTCATGTGATGCACTTCACGTAATATATTTGTAATGGTCGGTCATGGCTCAGCGGAGAGAAATTCGTTCGGTATTAGCCGGATTTGAATTGTTTTCAAGGTCCTATTTTTCCTATAGTGTAGCGCCGCTACGGGATTCAATTGGGACATGTCGGTTCATTTACTTGCTTCCTCCGATGGCCCTCCCATCACCTGAGGATATTAAGCTCATTATCACAGATGTCGACGGGACATTGCTGACTTCAAAGCATGTTATACACCCAAGAACGCTTTCAGCGATTACTAAATTGCGAGCGGCTTATCCTAATTTACCTATTGTGATTGCCAGTGGAAAACAATACAACAGCTGTCTCTGGATACGCCATGCTTTATGCCTTCCACCACACTTCCCTGCGACCCATTGCAACGGGGCGCTGATATACGGCGGTCTTTCTGGTGCTTCTCTCGGCGAGTTCTCTGCTTCCCTTCCTCCGGCCGTCACCGCACACATCATCGACGGCACGAGCAATTTCGGCACTTTCGTATTCACAGAAGACGCGGCTGTTCTGGTTTCTCCCGGGGTAGGTGTGCATAAGAAAGACTGGTGTGAGGTAGTAGCCAAGTGCGTATCGAAGCCACCATGATGTACGCGTCCCGCATTAACACAAGTGCGACCAGGTATGACAAAGGAGTTCGGGATTGTTCACAAGAGCCTCATCGCGCCGAATTTTTGCAGAAAATAGCTAGTGGAGAGCTTCTCGTACCAAAAGTCACCATCTGCTCAGATCATTCTGACCTAGACTGTAAGTACGAACACGAGTCGCAGTCTGGCCCATTTCCACCTGTGACATCTTTATTAGCGGCACATCGTGTTCTAGATGCACTCACACACAGCTCGCCTTTGCCATTCAAGGTTACTCGCGCCATTCCATGGATTTTTGAAGCAATTTGCCCTTCTGTTCACAAGGGAGAAGCCCTTAGGCAAATCTGCGAAAGCCTGGGCTCCGTGACTCCCGAACAGGTTTTAGCATTCGGAGACGGCGAGAACGACGTCGACATGTTTCAGACGGCAGGCTATCCTGTGGCCATGGGCAATGCCATGCCTGCTGCTGTGGCTGCAGCCAAGTACACAACAACGAGCAACGACGAGGGCGGTGTGGGGGATTTCATAGAGAAGGTTTGGAATCTTCAAACAGACGCTACTCACATCCAATCCTCGTAGATCGAATATATATTGTCATTGATTCATGGGAGGCCGGGTATGCCGAACTAGATTCGGTGATATCACGTGGTTTCACGTGATATCGGCACCACTTGCGCTGCATGTTACGAATACTAAAAGAGACTGGTTCGAGTCTACGCGTGCGCATTTCTTCTTACATTTCCTTCAACTCGGGTTCCACCGACTTTCGCTGTTCAACTTTTGGCTCATTTGGAAGAACTTTCGTGTCAAGTTCGCGACTTCTACGGCCTCCGAGTCGACACAGCAGCACCGCATCTATTGAAACTGCTCGCTCAATGTACGTATATTACTCATCGTGTCTTATTCCAAGGCCGTAGTTTTTCACTTTGGTAAGCCTGGCTAATGTGCTGAAAGCCGTTCCAAAAGGCCATGAGAATCGGTCCCGGGCCATGGCATAAGAAGCAGAGCTTCATGGATCTCGATTTCACAAGATCTCTGGGACTATAGGCCAGGAGATCGCTAGCAGGTATGACCAAGAACCCCGCAGATAACAATTAGATAACATCGCCGCGACCGAAGCAGCCTTGGACTGGAATAAATTGGAACAACTTATGTCTTCGGATCAGCGATCGTTTACACTTACGGATCAATGACGACAAGGCGGCGTATGGCTTCTCTTGCATCGTGCAAACGATGGTCGGTTAGTCAGCCCTCCCTTCTTTTGCTCTTCTCTCTCTGGTAGCTGGCAGTAGGTGGGAAAGATGCAAAAGTCTCTTACCTAACAATGCCCACGCCAGCGACCTTGCATTTCTTACCTGAGCGCTACGCACTGTTGTATAAAAGACGGAGCTATCGATTTATTTGAAAATTGACCTAACCCACTAGGTGCAACAATGGTTACAGTCGACATGTTGAAACAAGGATTCAAGGGCGATGTCGTACAATCGACTTCCGTTGATTATCCTGCAGCTATTTCGCGATGGGCGGTAAACGCTGAACGCAACGCACGGTGAGCTGCTCGATGTGCCCATAATTTATGGTATACGATATTAATCGTATGCGCACACGCTTCCCTGCAGATATGTAGTCTTTCCCAAAGACGAGGGTGACGTTTCCCTAGCCCTGAAGTTTGCCACCTCGAACAGCATTCCTTTGTCTATCAAATGTGGCGGCCATAATCCTTCTGGCGCGTCTTCCATCAAGGACGGTCTTTGTATCGACCTCTCGCGCTATTTCAACACTGCCCGAGTCGATCCCGAGCAGCAGTTGGTGTATGTCGGTGGTGGGGCGGTATGGGAAACTGTTGATCTCGCAACAATTGCGCATGGTTTAGCCACCGCCGCTGGAACGGTGAACCATACTGGCGTGGGTGGCCTAACTTTAGGTGGTGGATACGGTTGGCTATCTGGACAGCACGGTCTTGTCATCGATAACCTCGTCCAAGCTACTGTGGTAATTGCCAACGGCACCGTCGTCACTGCTTCACCAACTTCGCACCCAGATCTCTTTTGGGCTATCCGTGGAGGAGGATCCAACTTTGGCGTTGTGACAGAGTTCGTATTCAGGGTCTACCCACAGCGCAAAACTGTATTCGCTGGACAAGTTATCTTCCCTCCTCCGCTGCTTGATAAACTCGTTGGGGAGACTGATAAGTGGTGGGCAGAAGCTAGCGAAAGGGAGGGCGCAATATTCTCCTTGGGACGTGGGCCAGATAGACAGGTCTGTGTAAATGGCTTGCTCATGTCTAGTCGTGAACTGATGTTCCCTCAGCCTATGGCAGTTCTCATTCTGTTCTTTAACGGCCCAGAAGAAGAAGGCCGTGCCAATTTTAAGCACTTCTACGATCTTGGTATGTGATTAGTTTAACTTCATTGAGCTCCCTTGATGCATGTACCAGGTCCAGTCGCTGATTTGGCTCATGAGATACCTTATGAACAGCTAAACAGTATTTTAAATCAAGGCGCCCCGTTTGGGAGAAGGGTTTACATGGCATGTGATTCATGAGTATTGAGAGTTTTTACTGACCACTGACTTTCAGGGCGGAACAAGTTTACGGTCGCGTTTGTTGCCACACGCCCGGGAGATGCTTGATCGTGTCGTTACGATGTCCGCCAAGCATCCTGAGCAGTCGACCTTTCCTCCTTTTGATATAATGGTCGCTTACGAGTTGATACCACTCAAGAAAGTCTGTTCTGTCTCTCCGGATGCGACCGCATTCCGTTCTCGTGGTCCGCAAGCGAATATCGTTATTATTATCGCATGGGACAAGGAAGACGAGGAAGGCTCCGGCGTACACTATGCGAGAGCTTTTTCGCAAGAATTGGTAAAAATTGTGGATGCCACAGAAGAGAGACAGCCGAAGGAGCACGAAAATCATGAGTACGGTAACTATGGTATGTATGATCGGTTAGTATGGTGCCCTGTGACTAACACCCACGTCTGTTAGTGTCTGATCCATCATCAATGACGAGTAGAGCTGCGAGGCTTTGGGGAGACAATTATCCGAAGTTGCAACAAGTCAAAAAGGAGTACGATCCCACGGTCGTATTTGACCGCTGGTTTCCTATCACGCCTGCAGCATAATTGGAGCATTTCCGAAGTTGTACATCAAATAAGCACTTGTCAATAGACCCTACTTGTATCGGTTTTTGTACTCAATGGTTTGACGCAGTCACATGATCTGTCTCTCCACACCTGATAACTAGCAAGAAAGTCTATCAGAGAAATTATGTACGTATTCTTCACATTCGCCTAACTACCACCAACGCCATCACGTATATTACGTTTGCGTAATCGGCTTTTGCGTGCTCTCGTTAGGGACGTTCTTTTGTCTGGTGGTGGGATAAAGCCCAAAACGGCTGTCACGGTCTTATTCGCCTCCTCGTCGGGGTCCAGGTTGACATCATTCATTGAGCCCATGCGCGGTGATGTCGGTTCACCAGAACTAGGCGATGGTGGCCCAAGAAGTGTTTCGCTACTGACGGGAATCTGCAATCCAATTTTAGAGAGTTGTTCCTCAGTCTCGGTGACCAAAACGGGTTGAGGCGAATGATAGAAGGAGATGCCTAGCTGCCGACAGTAGAAGTGTGCAGCAGTAAGGAAGGCTGTTTTGCGGGCGTTGCGTAAATTCCAGTCTTGCCAAGTTCTAGGACCAAATGTGTAAGAATCTGATGAAGGAAATGGACGACGAGTAGTACCCGTTATGTACCATGCCCAAGGTGAGCTCCAAACAACGCTGGTAGTCAATTTTCTGCAGTGTCACGGCGGTATTTGGCTCAAACCATCGATTTTCCTCGGTAGCCAGCCAGTCATTCATGCACTTTTCTAGCTGATCGAGTTTTTCTAATGGAGTTCGCCACGCAACCTGCAGCGTCAGATTCTCGAACATTTTCTAGAAATGCTTAGAAAATCAGCAAAACTACGAGGACGTTCCTTACCCCACTGCGTTGCACATTTGTTATGAATTTGGTGAACAGTTGAGAATTGAAGTAGTATGTCTCTGTGCCATCCGCCCGTATGAAAGTGGTCTGCCGACAATCTAAGTGATGAGTTTTGCCTAGTTTAAGACTCGCATACCGCGAATAGCCCCATTTGTTTGACAACCAAATTCTCAACTTCGAGTAGTCAGTGACAAGGGTAATCTGATACGGCATGCATACATACTGTCAATAAACACTCTGTCCCCCGTGTCAAAAGGACTGCTGCTTATCAGTACAATTCATAGCCGAAACGAAGCTCAAACCCACTGGGTGACGAATATAAAGATCACGGCATCGAAGGCCTACGAGTCACTTAGTCCTGTAAGCTAATAAGCACTAATAGAACGCACCGAACTGGCGGCATTCTTGAAAATGAAACTCGCGGCAATTCCAATCTAACACCTCACGTGAGATTCGTTTCATGGTGAGCACCCAATACGGTACCGTATAGAACGATGTTAAGGAGGTACCGATAGCAACCTTGAACACAGACAACGAGACTTCATGCTCGAGAAATTAATAACATTCAACATTTTTTAATCATGATAAAACACTCACTGAAGAATAAGATCACCATTGCAAATAAGAGCATGATTCTATCGAGAGTTCTGAGCGCATTGCTGACGTCGCGCAAGCTTCTACTCAATGATCGACGCTCCTTGTACACTTTCAAGATTTTTGTCTTGATTTCTGCGCGAGAGATATCGCCATTGTTATCGTTGTCGAAGACCCTAAAAGCATCTTCGGCGTCCTCTGGCCTGGTGTAGGCTGGATATATATCGGATGGAATAAGATATTTCCGATGGTGGTCTGCTTTGAAAGCCACATATATCGACTTAGCAAGGTGCTGGCGAGCATGTTAAGGAGCCTAACACTGTAATGAAATGCGCTGGTGCCGTACCTTTGCTTCGTGCGCGGAATTTAATTTCCAGCCCAATACAGATGGTTCGGGTTCTTTGCCCTTGATATTCCTCGCATCATGCAGTACGGCAGTCTTAAACACTTTGGCGGCCTGCATCACTACAGCTGAGTCTTCCTCATGGGCACGACTTGGCTGTGGCGTCGCCTTTCCTGGCCTAGTGTTATTACCTGAATCCAAGCCATGTGTCGCGGGTGGGTAAGTATGCAGGTCGTGGTGGTAAGGTTGGTCCACAGGTGTAGTAGTTGTGTTACTGTCGCTGATGCTTGACGAACTCTGCCTCGACGAAAACGCCGAAGCAAAAATCCAGTTTCTTCGCTCTTTCCCTTTCTTTAAATGCTGATCACCGTATGCTATGCCTTCTTCGATGTCTCCAGCATGACCTTCATCATCTGAGAAGATATCCGCTGTCGCAGAGCGACTCGGTGGTGTATGATGGGGGAGTAATTCTTGCTTCTCGCTGACCGTGCCGCGGCCTATGCTGAAGCGTGCCTTGTCGTGCGGGGGAGAAGACGCAAATCCGGCTAATGAGAATACAGGGCGATGAGACGAAGGTTTAGGTGTGTGCCGCTTGGGCTTGGGACGATAACCACGAAGATGATCAATTACTTTCAGGTCGCGCTTCAAGGTCTCCAAGCGGTCGTTGAACGCCTTGCGATGAAAAGCGAATGCAATCATATGAGCCAACATCTTTTCTATAGAAAAGACAAGGGTAAAAAAGAAAAGAAATTGAATTCCTTGATACGTCTACAACTGAAGACGTTAGTCCTCATCCTCGGAATAGAATACGGTCCTTACCCTGGGTGTGTATGGTGCGTGACTCTTGGATTCGTCGTGCTGGTTGTACAAATGGTATATGCCATCAAATACGACGATCCAACTAACCCAACCCGAGGCACCATAAAGAACAGGTTTTATTTTGTCCTTGGCAGCGTTGTAAAGTTCGACTCGGGACCGCACGCTTTCACTGATTTCACCCCATGCAAGACCGATGACCGCGTTGGAGATGATAGGAACAATGTCCACAACCATAGCAAAGTACCAGGACAGGAGAAGATTTGCAGCGGCCCAGTACAGCCATGCGGAGACATTGTCGGTAATGTACTGACGGTGCTCAGTAGGATTTGGGATAAGGTAATAGAAATGAAGAATGAGTGGGACGGTAACAATGACTCCAGCGAGCAAGGTCGAGCCGACAAGTGTGGAAAGAAAAAAAGTGGCAATCCTAAAGAAGAAGGCATCAGGAACACAGTAGATAGCACCATATTTTGATGCTACATACCTCTTAGGGCCCCACCCTTTCCGAGTCTTTTCACCTCCAACTTTATACTCGATTCTTGCCTCCTCATCTACAAGATCCTCATCAGTACTCCAATCATACGTCTCATCGAAGTCTTCATCATCCGTGCCAGCAATGACATCTGCGTTGACAGTATGCTCCTGTCCGACATGTTGCCGATTCGTACGACGTAGATCAAGCTCGTCAGCATAGTGAACAGAGGGTTTCTTGGCGTTAAGCTCCGCCTCCTTGCGAGAACTACCTACGCTGTCGTCAAAGTTGACCATGGCACGGTCAGGTGGCGTGCGTTGTGCGGATGGCGATATGATTTGACTCTTTCTGACGGTGAGAGAAACTCCAGATAGAATAAGTATATGCGGAGTAGAGATATTCCCTTCAAGTTCTGTGCGATAATTTGAACAATCAGAGTGGAGCACCACTTCTGATCACCTCAAAAAGACCGCTTCCAAGCCTGTTGCCAGGTTGAGTGGAGCCTCATTAGTATGTAAGCAAGACCGGCTCATGAAATTTGAGTCGACGTATCTCATCGAGTGATAAATGGATGATGTAAATAAAAGGTTAGTATAGAGATTATTGTTGTGACATACAAAGGATCAGATCTGCAGGGTTAAACTTTCCGAATAAGTAATTCTAGTTAATACTCCTGTGGGAAAGAAATTTCTCCAAAAAAGGTAAGTTCATCAGTTCAGAATCTGTGATGGCCGCTTATATAAGTTTAGACGGTCACATGACCGCGTCTGAGCCAACAAGCCTGAAGCCATGCCTATTGACGGTCTCATCATTTTGGATGAAACCGGGTTGGTACATTAATCATTGCTTGATTTCGTATTAATCTCGCTTCTGACTTCTGTTGAAAAGTCGTCCAATCATTCAGACAAACTTCCGCAATACCTCTACATCGTACCCACTCCTACACGTCGACGCTTTTAATGACGCACATGCAAAATCACATTCAGGTCAAGTCGATCCGGTCCTCTATGTAATGGATCATAATGGCCCTTCAGCATGCTGCCATGTCGAATGCGGTGGTTTGAGGATCTTAGTACCAGTTAGCAGCGAAAGTGAGCGAGCACGATTACTACTACTACTAGCTTACGCTTTTGCGAGCCTACAGTGGACCCGTTGTTTGTCTTTGCGTTTCTTCAGCGATTTGTGGAGATTCTGCAGGATTACCTGGGGGAGGTGTCAGCCTCAAGTTTAAAAGATAATTTCGATGTTGTTTACCAGGTGTGTGTTACCATCTAGATCTGCTATATGTTTTCATGCTCGCACAAAGCTTCTTGAAGAAATGGTCGATGACGGGTATCCTCTTACGACGGAATCTAGTGCACTTCGAGACATTGTCCTTCCACCTTCCTTCGTGAACAAGATCTTGTCTGTGGCTGGTGTTGCTGGATTAGCAAAATCCACCGCAACACCTTTTGCCTCTCCAATACCCTGGCGGAAAGCAGGAATAAAATACAATACTAATGAAATATATTTCGACGTTGTGGAGGAACTCGATGCAATTGTCAGCAGGTATGAAGTCGGTGTTCTCATCGCGTTTCTGGAAAGCATGACCTCTATTAGAACTGGAACAGTGGTATCGAGTACTATTTGGGGAAAGATCAAAGCAAACTGCCGGCTATCAGGTAAAACATCTGCTATTCCTGTCACGTCTTCTAAGCATGTTGCATCAGGCACACCGGATCTCCTTCTCACATTTTCCAATGCCCAAGTACTTAGCGACTGCTCTTTTCATCCTTGTGTCCGGTAAGAAAGCATTGTGTTGCCTTCCGACCACAATTGTAACACGCGACTGCCCCAGGTTACAAAAATGGACAAGAAATAAAGCACTTTCGTTCGTTCCACCGGACAGATACTTCACTTTATTAGAATATCGCTTTTCTCCGTCAGCTGGCATCGCTGCGGGGCAGCCGATACCTCCACCTCTGACTATGAAACCCATTGTTACCATTACCGAGAACGGCGGTGAGGGCATACAGTTTATTGACCACGGGTAGTCGGCTGATTATTTGGTCAGGTATGATCGATCTCACAGTGAAGTCTCACGTTTCCGGAAAGATTTTAGAAAGCACCTGTATCGAACTTTATCTTGGCATCGGTGCCACCAGTGCTAGCTGTATTGTTTCCTCTGGAAGCACCTGGGGATACGACCCTTCAAAACTTGTTTGTCTTCTTCGCACTTACCAGCATACTCATCTTATGTTCTGTTGCAGCTTCTCCGTTGGGAGATCGCGTCAATGCCGCCTCTGTCTACTCATACTCTCCGTGGTACATTCGCATCTACGTGGGTATCTTAATGGCCCTCCAACTGAATTGTAATCATCGTGTGTTTCCAGAACGTTGCATCCGCGACCAGCACGGGCCTTTAAGACTACCTTTGAAATCCAGCAGCACAGCTTCTCATCCCTCAAAATCGACCAACTGAAGGTAACACAAGAGTTATATAAGCCCTATAAAGGCGTACGAGGGCAGGTTTGCGGAACAATCGAGTTTAGATGGTAGCATACAAGTAATATGTAGTTTTAGTTGTCAATTGTCGGAAATTTTTTGACAATCAACTGCCGTCACAGTCGTCGGAGTCGAAAAGTCTTCAGCTTTACCCCTCAAAGCAAACTGGCGAAACAGTGAAACTTTTGAGCTGTCACTGAGTTGGGACACTTGTATCTGGTGAGATTTAGCAGTACACTCGACACAAGCACCCTAGGAGCAGATCGTAACAGATCGAGGCTTGGAAGGAGAACATGAATAAACGGCCCAACCCTTTCTTTCCTCAGCAGGCAGCATACCCCAACCCGCCGCTTCCACCGGGCCTCCCGCCTCAACAGCCACAACAGTACGACTATTCTGCCTATTGGGCTGCAGCGCAAGCCGCTCAGCAACCGGGTCTTTCGCAGCCAATTCCTCAGTGGACCCCTCCTCAGCCCACACCAGGCCCTTCGGGTGCAGGCTCTCAGGTGCCTGCGAATCAGACTTCATTATATGCCAATTATGGCTATGGAGGCCAACAAAATTTTAATTGGCAGAGGCCAGGGCAACAACCACAGCGCCAGCCGTTTCCTATCCCCCCGGGCGGGGTGCAAGCGTCTCAGCCTTATTTCCCTCAGCAGCAGCAGCACCATCCACCCTCAACCCAACCAGGACGAACATTTCCATCCCCAGCTACTCAATCATTCCCTCAGCCGTCTCAACCATACCGTCCTCAGCAACCTATGTTTCATCAACAGCAACCGCCGCCGCCGCCACCACAGCATTCTCCACCACACCTTCCGCCGGCCAAGCGCCCTCGCTTTGAAGGACCGCCAGTGTCTCATCCTCCGTCGATGGGCTCAGGACCAAGTGGACAAGGGCATGGGAATGGCCGTGGAGGGTCAAATGGAATACCGGGCAACTTTGGACACACTCGGGGAGGCGGGCCACCCAGTGGTCCCGGGGCGCGCGGTGCTCCACCACGACCACGTGGT
>QFFB01006503.1:0-12569 GCA_003316465.1 Ramaria cf. rubripermanens
CTTGACTTTCCCAAATTGTATATAAGGATATATGTATTACTCAGAGCTACTTGAACCTGATAGATTTGACTTAGCACAATGTATGTGACTTAGTGAGATGCATTAAACTACCGATCAATTAAATGGGCAACGCCCACCGTGCAAAGCACGGGTACTGAAAACTTGTTCTCAGAGTATATCGTGTGGTCCATAGTATTAGTAAAACAGATTCCCCTGTCAAGATTGGAATTTAGGGAAAAAATAGAACATCAGTGTAATTCCGACATGGGCCTACAGTCGTAGTGAATAACCCAAGAGTAGTATGTGATGAGTCGCACACGTCCTTGAAGAAAGGTCACCCCAGTTCAGGTGTTCCTTTTTCTGATCTGAACACTCCTGCAAAGTGCTGCGAATAGTGGTCTCGGCGATGCCCCGAAAGGGTCATAGCGAATAAGATCAAAGGTTTAAGCTCACCATGAGGCACAACTACCGATGAGGGAGTAGGTCGTTGTACTAAGGTTTGTTCTACTAGTGAGGACTCAAATAATGAGGTAGATGTATGATAATTGAACTAGAGAATTATACAAGCAGAATCAAAGTACTTATAGTAAAAAAGCTAATGCAGGGGGGGATGGATTGAGAGGGACTAGAATACTGTGGAAGAGCAACATGTAATAGGACACGGAGTAAGGGTTGAACTACACCTTCATGAGGTAACGCAGCTGATGGGGCCTAGGTGTGAAACCCGTCAGGTAGGCCAGACTTCTGCTCTCACTTGGTGACCCTACACTCTGCGGAGTAGATGCGAAGGGTGCAAAACGAGGGCGAAGTATCATGGCATAATGGTGAAGATACTGTTTGGGGACCAGTGAATAGTGGTGCAAGTGGTATATGTGTGGGAGTGGCATCATGGGGTATTTCGGTGACGGCAGAGGTCATGGGTAGCGTGATTGGCTGGGAGGATACAGGAAGAAATGGCAATCCTGACATCCCCCTTTCCACTCACTATCAGCTGTGTCAGTATTTCTGCACAGTTGTCAATCTCAGTGAGGTTTCCCTCCTTACAGTGGGTGCGATGTTATGGTCACTATCTGCATCATGTCCGCCCTCCTCATCTTGCAGGCCTGTTGTGTGGCGACATTCACCTGTGTCACCGTCTTGTGGGTCATGGTTGTGTGTTGCGTCATGTGCATGGTAGGTGGCTGAGCTATGCTCTCAGTGGCTCACATGGCTGTCTCATGGGTCCCCATCATGGTGTTGTTCATCTGCATAATGGTCTTGTGCGTGCATGTGCTGTTCCTGTGAGCTGGCACATCTTGTGAGCCTGCATCCCTGTGTTCTCCCTCCATGTTCTCGATGTTGTGCCTTGCCTTGCTGTGTCACATATGCATCTTGTTCTCCTGTGCCTTGCTTGCTGCATTGCATATGCATCTTGTTCTCCTGTGCCTTGCCTTGCGGCATCGCATATGCATCTTGTTCTCCTGTGGCCACATTGTGGTGTCGCATGTTGATGCATGGGTTGTAATCTCATCACTCATGGTCTGCATCCCTGGCTCATGGGTCTTTCTAACACTATCATGCTCATCTGCAACACCCCTACTAATGTGAAGGAGTTCCTCCCAGGCATCACTGAAACTCAGGCAATAAAAACCAGTGGGTTGTCCTGGGGATGGTATAGGGGTGATAGCAGGACTGCATGATGTGTAAACTTTGTGGATCCTGAGTGCCATGACTGCTGTTTTCCACTTCATGAGTTCAGTGAATTACATTGATCTCCCCAGCATTCTTCCATTGTTGAAATGTACAGGAAAGGAGACAGAGAATGCTGCGCTATGCATGAGAAATGAAACATTAGTGAGGAGGACAATGTTAACTCCAAACTAAATGACCGGACTCCTTCTAGAGAGCGAACAGGCTTTTTACCGATGATTTATTGTAACTAAGAAACTAACTATTTATACATAAATGGAATAGGGGTGGAATACCAGCAGAATGCTAGGGAATACTGGTAGGAGACTACCCGGTGACATTACCGGTGACAAGTCACAAGAATGTGACATGAGGAAGAACACTAGCTAGAGCGATGAGGAAAATAGTAGAAATTATAAGAAAAATACTATGTGCTCTGGACTTTATAACATCCATAAGGCTGACATCAGCAAGGTCTCCACAGTCAATCTCACTCCTATTTGCTGGTTGCCGGACATGATCTTTGCCATTGTGCCATGATACTTTGCCCTTGTTTAGCATCATTCGCATCCCCCTTGCAGCATGCAGGGTCACCGAGTATAAGCAGAAGTCCAGTCCAGCTGACAAGTTTCACTCATAGACCCCATCAGCTGCCTTGCCCCATGAAGGTATAGTTTGACCCTTACTCTGTGCCCTAGCACATGCTATGACTCCACAGTGTTCTAGCCTCTCTCAATCCATCCCCCCTGCATTTGCTCTTTACTATAAGTACTTTGATTCTGCCTGTATAATTCTCTAGTTCAATTATCATACATCTACCTTGTTATTTGACTCCTCACTAGTAGAAAAAACATTAGTACAACGTTCTACTGCTTCATCGGTCATTGTGTCTATCAGTGAGCTCAAACCTTTGATCTTATTCACTACGCCCCTTTAGGGGTGTCGCTGAGACCGCTATTCGCAGTACTTCACAGGAGTGTTTGGATCAGTGAAAGGATCACCTGAACTGGGGTGACCTTTCCTTGAGGATGTGCGTGAGTCATTGCACACTACTCAAGGGTTATTTGCTATAACTGTAGGCCCATGTCAGGATTACACTGATGTTATATCTTTACTCCAAAAACTGATCTTGACACTGAGGTGCCATTTCACCCAAATACTTGGATCATCATGAGTGTTGTCACTGATCCCCCACATTATGTGACCCTTGCTTCACCAACAATGCTTGCATCATACCTAGTGCCATGTAGGAGAGGAACAAAATAAAAAATCATTAAGAATATATCTGTTTCACACAAAATCCACTCAATATTCCATCAAGATCAAACCCTTGATCCTATCTGATACATACAACTAGGGGTGTCATCGAGGCCACTATTCACAACACTTCACCAAAGTGTTCAGATCAGGAAAAGGAACACGTGCACTGGGGTGATGTTTCCTCCAAGACTCATGTGATTATTCATGTGATCTCCTTGGGTTATTTTCCATGACCATAAGCCCATGTCAGTGTCAGAGTAGACTATTTTGCCAATTACAGAGTAGTCTGCAGGTTGTTGATATACTGACTTGACATATTCACTCTAACATGTAGTCTTGACAACTTTCAAGGGCAGTCCTTGAGATCAATACAGTTTTCTTTGGCTTTTTCAATACAAGCAGTGAGCTGATGGCCTATCTGCTACCACATTTCACACCAAGACTCAATCTCAACCTTCTCTCCAAGGATCTTCAGAAGTCAGGTAATTTTCAGGTGGAATGGGAGCATGTATCATGCTGAGTTCTTGATAGTTGACTGATGTTACGAGAGGGAAGAGAGAGATAGTGAGAACTAGAGAGATTTCAATTTGATTGATGCAGGAGAGATATATGAGTCAAGAGAGAGTTTTTTGGGTTTTTGAGAGCTCTTTTCTGATTTTTTATGCCTTTTCTGCAATGGTATACTTGTACACCATTTCTTGAGACACTTGGATGGTGAGAGATAGTTATAGGTAAGTCTGATCAATTCCAGAGCTTTCATTCCTTGCTCAACTTTTGTCCCATTGTTGCATAACTTCAGGTGTGTTCTTCACATTCTTCTGAGTTAACCATTTGTTGAATTGAAGCCCATACCCAACGAATTCTGTCAATAATTCTTTGGTGTGGCTTCCATTTCTCACATCTCTCCAGTGAGATTTTATTATTTTTTCCACTTCATACTCAGGAACCTTAGAAAATCTACACTGTTGAGATGTGTTTTGGAGTGATCTTCGAATTCTGCAGGTGAGCCACAGTACCTTTTGTTGTAAAGAAAAATGGAAAGGAGCTTTAAGGATGGTTTTTCGATTTTATCTCATTTTATCACAAGGACCTTTTAGCTAGTTACATCATTTCGATTTCTCACTATTCTCTACCACACATCACTCATCCAGACATTTTATCTGAATATTCTATCATTCCTCATGGACTATTTTTTTTATTCTTCACCATCCATCAATCTGAGACACATATATTGTGTATTTCTGAGCCAACAAACGTATTGCTGGATACAAGTTGAGGCACAAAGCAATGTGAAATCTTTCATTTCTACTTCATTTTCCTTTCACCTCACCAATCAGATTGTTACTTCTACTGCTAAATCCATGTGTACAGCAGACTTAGCTCGCATTTTAGATTCAGACAAATCCAGGGGCTCAAGTATCATATGTTATTTTGTTTCTACTCCTATACTCCTAATCATTATCAAAGTATATTACTTCAAAATAGGTAGTCTGTATATTATGACCTTCTTCAATCATTCTTGTACATCAGACTTTACTTTCAAGCCCTTCAACTTTATTTCATCACTTTGAGTTCCCTACTTTGAGTTTACAAGGTTGGAGTATCTGCTTCGAGTTTACCTACATTTCAGTTTCTTCCCCTATCACATAAAATGTACCCAACAATTGACCTTGCATTTGCTTTTACACCTTTTGATGTGTGCAATATTCAGCACAGGATGTATACTGTATGATGTAGGCATCCTTAACTAGCGAGTGATAGGTCTGATTTTCTCTAGAACTTTGAAGGCTTCATCATAATCCATCTGGAGTCTTCTGTGAAGCCCACGCTTACTCTTCAACAATGTCAAGGTATGTGGATTTATTACAACTAGGCCTGGGCACACATTGTTTCAGATGCATTGCACATGCCACCCATAGTTACTCCCCATACTTACAATGTCACACCCCAAGTATATATTCCCTACCTTGCAACACGTGGAATTGTGGGAGTGCCTTTGGCTTTGGTATGCTTGGCTTTGTGGTGATGTGGTGAGTGAAGCATACCGCTGTTTCCAGTTGGACTTGTGACTTGTTACTTTTCCTGATTACAGATGGCACGTATCTGTATAGCTGAGATCAAGGTGAACAGACATCAGTGCACATTGAAGCACTTAAGGCCTCAAGCTATGGTGTGTGAGTTACCCTTATATGCTCCTTGACATGCTGCTGCATTTGGATATCACTCACAAACAGGTTATGCACACTATGTACTCAATCATTTTCATTGCCATCTTCCTAGCCAAACTTTGTGCTGAGTACTGATACATAGTCTATAGTACCCCTCCTGGTGTCATGTTAGATCTGCATGCTTATCATGTGTACAAATATAAGATACATCCTGGCCACCCACTTATTACATGATAGCACTAAAAATGTACATCCATGAGAAATGTCCACCTTGATATGATGATTGAGGCTGCAAGCTTCTTATTGGAGATAGAAATCTCTTCAACCCCCTGGTGTGTGAGATGTAAGAGGCAAGGGGCAAGGCATATGCTGGAGAGGGGCATTCACTGAGTTTCCAGACCATAGATGGTTTGAGCCATCGCTAGCATCTTTATCCCCCAACCATTTCTTCATGAAATCACTCAGCTGCAGGACAATAAAAGGCATGTCATGCTAAATTAAGGGACTTGAATGAAGACATTGGACATGGATCATCACTACAAGATCATACATACTGTGACTTCCCACACAAACTCCATGCATGGTAAGGGTTTGCATTGTGGCATCAATGAGTGATTCCTAGGTTCTATGATCAAATCTGGTCACGTGACAGTACCACCAAGCACATGCACAATCACTTGAAACCACTCACCAGGTGCCAGTGATTCAGAGGCCAAGTGAAAATATGTTACTGTAATGTGATGAAACACATTTGTATAAAGCATGCCCAAGTCTATGTAGGGACACAAGCCAGGTACATTATGGTTGATGGTTGTGCAGTGTGAGGCAAGTGAGCAACCTTGTGAGCGCCTACTGTAAGTCCATGCGAACACTCATTGATTCTGCACCAAGTTGGGGAGATTGTGAGACCAGCCTGGTCCTCAGGCATACATGAATACTCCATGGATGTCTATGCCAATAATCATGAGCATGCCAAGCTAATACCAGCAGCCAGCGTGTTATAGGTAACACTATGCAACTAGCTTATTATGCATTGCAAGAGGTGGACGAGAAGATGAAGGTCAAAGTGTGCGTCATTGTTGGTAACATGAGAGGGTGGGCATATATAGGTATATGGTAGTGGATGTGGTGGTGGGCAGACCGGTCTGGCGCCATGATGCTGTGACAGTTCAGTGGTGTTTGTCAGCTGGTGTCTGTCCAGGTTCAAATGAGACATAGGGTTCGAGTGTGTTGTGTGCTGGTGAGCCCCAGGCGTAAGTAGCATGTGGTGTGTCATGCATTGGTTGTCGTCAGCAATTGCAGTGCTGCACAGGGCCCTAATCTCTGTTAATCAGATCTGCAGTCTATCCAGCAGCTAAAGTCCCTCCCCACTCCTCCATTCCTCTTCAATCATCCCTTCTACAAGTACTTGTAGTCATGCCTCTTATGACAATGCATGGATATTGTTCTGAGTGTATTGTATGGTTCTGATGTCTGAGTGATGTAGGTGACAGCCCAAGTTGTTGGGCCCAGGGATGTGATGAGGTCAGTTTGAGTTTGTATGTAATTGAGGTATGTATGTGTATTGGTGGACATATGGAGAAGTGATCCCTCAAAGGAATCAATGATGTCCGTTAACACTATGCTTCCTAGAAGGGAGTATAGGGACTAATCTAGTGGGTTTGGCACTTGTGCAATGCAAGTGAAAGGGATAGTAAGAAGTAGTGATTGTATTTGGTTTGAGAAATAGCTAGCTATATGCATATGTGTCTAGACTAGCTATGTTGGGATGCAGGGACAGAACCTGTAATATATTAAGTAAAAGATGGCAATAGTGGTGTAAGGGCTTGGCTTGGGCATGGAAGTGGAGTGAAAAAGCTACCTACATTATATGTAACTATGTGATGTAGGACAGGGATATATGTGTCAATATGTTTCGTTCAATTGTTGGTGACATCATTGTGTCAGGGTTCTCCTATTTCTACACATAGTTTACTACTGTCCTTCATTGTTTCTCTCATCATCTCTCTTACAATCCTGATATACTTCCTATTTGCTTTTTTGGTAACCCCTGAACATTGCTGATCACTCCTGAGTGCTACTAGTACATAGTAGATGTTGTGCCAGCACATAGTCATTTGTCTTGATCTCTAAGGATTTGTGCTAGCATGATTATTGTCATTGATATCTCTGAATTCTATTCTAGGATCAATCACTGCATATCACCATTCATACATATCTTTTCCCTCACAGAAGATCAAGATGAATATCAACCTTCGTGCCTACCTCAGAATACTCATGGACCACGACTTATGAATGATCATGTCTCAAATCACAACATTCTAATCCCAGACTCCTGCTGGGAGGTGCTAGGCAAACATGGGGCAGTCATGCAAGTGGTATTCACCAACCAAGCCGCACAGCTGCAATAGCTGCAACAGCAGAATGAATTCCTACACAATAATGCAGTACACATTGCTACAGCTGCAGCATCATCTGCTATGCAAAACCTAGTCATCCCCATGAGCTCAACAACCTCAAGCCATCTGTTGAACGCACAAATCAAGGCAGCGGAGCCCAAGAGATTTAATGGAGATTGTAACAAGACTGAAGAGTTCATTAGACTGGTGAGATTAGCAGTTGCAGTCCAACCAACTGCCTTCCTGGATGAGAAAACCAAGGTGCTCTTTGCCCTATCTTATATGTCAGGTGGATTGGCAGAGGTATGGGCTAATAACAAAACCCTTGCCATTATCAAGGGTACCTCCTCCATAAAAACCCTTGACATCTTCATCCTACATGTCGAGGAGGCCTTTGGAGACCCGGATCATGTATGAATGGCATGTACTCAGCTGCATGACCTTAGGATGACCACAGGGATGTCAGCAGACAAATATACAGTGCAATTCGAAATACTCACTGGACGTATGGGCTTCAACAATGAAGCACTCAAAGATGCTTACACGTGTGGCCTCTCCCCTGCAATCCTAGATTGGATACACACCCAACCGATCCTTCAAAAAGGGCCAGATGCATAGAAAGAGACAGCATGTCAGATCGACTGTAACCACCACAGACTGCTAGAGATATGAAAGACTTACGCGACTTCTCTCCCTCCTTGTAACACACACCCTTGCACTACTGCTTTGCCCACAATGACGACTGCCGCCAGTCCCAATAGTCCTCCCATGCCAGTGTCCACCTCAAGTCCTGTGCCAATGGATATTGATGCAAACTGCCATCACACAGAGATGTGCAAGTGTTACAGCTGCAGAAAGATAGGCCATATCGCTCTGCAGTGTCTAGAGCCATGCAAGGAACACATCCATGTGAATGTCACAAGGGACAACCTGGCAGCACTAGTAGCCAAATCCATGGCAGCTGCCTTGAAAGCACATGACATCACACTAGGAAACAGCAGCCAGAGTGCTGCTAAAGAAGGGAGCATGGATTTTTAGGCATGTCGATAGTGACAGGCATGCCTCACACGACGACATGTACAGTGACCTCAGAGAATTGTAAAGTATATTGTGAAACAAATGTACCACCCCCTTCTTTACAAACTGATCAAGCAATGACTGAACCTGTCTTGCCTAATCATTCCCCAACTCCCCTGGCTGTTAACAGCGGCCAATAACATCCTGCCTATGTGTGCTCCATGGATATGTGCAAGTGTACTGTAAGTGCAACCCTTGTGCACTACAGAAACTACCCTATCACACAGGCTGACAGAGGGGAAAACCGAAGAGAAAAGTCTAAGGTCCCACACTGCCAGTGAGCCTGTATTGTACTATGTTTAACTACAGTCAGGGTTGTCGCTCAGTACGTACCAACCCTGCATGCCGCAGATCTCCACTCGACCCTGGATGTTGTACGTGAGTTGTTTCACCTCCAGAGCTGCTCTGAAAGTGGAAGTGGGTCGGAGTTTGAGACTCCAACGTTTCGGAGTTCGAGACTCCAACGTTTTGGAGTTTGAGACTCCAACGTTTCGGAGTTTGAGACTCCAACATTTCGGAGTTCGAGACTCCAACATTTCGGAGTTCGAGACTCCAATGTTTCGGAGTTCGAGACTCTGACGTTTCGGAGTTCGAGGCTTCGGAGCTTTGGAGGTGTGGAAGTGCGGGGCTTCGGAGTTGTAGCTCCGGAACTTCGGAGGTGGGGAATGGGGTGTCCCCTTGTTGTAAAGTCCAGAGCACATAGTATTTTTCTTATAATTTCTACTATTTTCCTCATCGCTCTAGCTAGTGTTCTTCCTCATGTCACATTCTTGTGACTCGTCACCGGTAATGTCACCGGGTAGTCTCCTACCAGTATTCCCTAGCATTCTGCCGGTATTCCACCCCTATTCCATTTATGTATAAATAGTTAGTTTCTTAGTTACAATAAATTATCGGTAAAAAGCCCGTTCACTCCCTAGAAGGAGTCCAGTCGGTTAGTTTGGAGTTAACAGTGTCCTCCTCACTAATGTTTTGTTTCTCGCACGTAGCGCAGCATTCTCGTCTCCTCTTCCCATCCATTTGAACACCCCTGACATGTACTAAGATTCCCTTGAGAGTGCAATCCCCTGACACAGGTCAGCTACTGGCTGTAGAATCTTTATTAGACAGTGGTGCAACATCGAGGTTTATTGATGCTGAATTTGTACAAGCTGAAAAGATCAAAACTCGCCCAATGCCACATGCCATACCTGTCTACAACATTGATGGTACTCCCAATGAGGCCGGAGCTATCAAAGAAGAAGTACTGCCAGCTCACTCTGAACCACCCTCAGACTAATTGGAAACAGATTATAGATTGTTTGTTATCCTCACAAAGGACTTAGAGAAGAGTGGTGCTACCTCTACCATCTCTCAGCACTTAGCACAACAGGCTGCAGAGTTTGCACCGATTAAATCCTTTGAAGATCTTGTTCCCAAACCATACCAAGAGTTCAGGGATGTCTTCTCCAAGAAATCCTTTGATCAGCTGCCCTCACATAAGCCATGGGATCATGCCATTGAACTGACCCCAGGTGCACAGCCCTTTAGCACCAAGGTCTACCCTGTGTCACCAAATGAACAGAAAGAGTTAGACACCTTCCTTGATGAGAACTTAACCAGTCAGCATATATGCCCATCAAAGTCACCAATGGCATCCCCAGTATTCTTCATAAAGAAGAAGGATGGAAGCCTTCAGCTTGTTCAGGACTATAGGAAACTTAATGACATTACCATCACAAATTCTTACCCACTTCTATTATTGCCCGATATCCTGAATAAGATCTCGGCACCTAAAGCCAAATACTTCACAAGGTTAGATGTAAGATGGGGATATGTTATGATCCGGTTCCTCGTGGATCTCCGGAGACCATATTTGGCAACTAACCCCCTCCCGAGCCCATACCTGAGCCCATCCCAAAGTACTCTGAGCCCAAGTCCAAGCCCCATTCCCTATACTCCACTCCCCCGAACCCCGTTTCTTATCCATCCCCAAACTTCCTTATGATCCCCTTAGTTAGTTTTTATCCGACCCTGTTCCTCTATTAATCGTATATAAGTCTCGCTATGTATGTACCCTGCTCTTCAGTCAGAAATCAAATTATATACCCTTCGAATCATCTACTAGTTTCTTGCTCCATTGTCTCTTAGTCCCTTTGCTCCTCTTGTCCTAACTCGCTCCAAAATCAAGGGCGCGTGTGATAGTGGATGGCGCAGCACATAAGCTGAAGCCAAGCCCTCACTAGTACTCCTTGGTTGAGCTTGGTCCGAACTCGCCTGAGGTCCCACGCAAAGACCCAGTCTTAACAGGATACAATAATGTGTGTATCAAAGAAGGGGATAGTGGAAAGCAGCCTTTTGAACAAATCGAGGCTTGTATGAGCCTTTGGTGATGTTCTTTGGTCTTACAAACAGCCCAGCCATTTTTCAAACTATGATGAATGACATATTCAGAGAGCTCATTGACTAAGAAGTTGTAGTAGTGTTCATGTATGACATCCTGTAAGCTTGTGAGTCATGTTCCGAGAGGAAACTGCAATATCATCTGCAAGCTCAAGATGATCCGTAATGTGGATCAGACAGAGAGAATATGGGTGAGTCCAAAACTGAATTCTTTGAGAGAAATTACAGGCATACTTATAGAAAATGAGATCAGTGATAAAGGTAAAGTGGATATCGGTGCCACTAGTAAAAGGAGATATGTGCAAAGTGGATAGTGGAGTGGACAATGAACACAAGAGGCTACGTAATCTAGGTGGAATGCTAATAAGACAGACAAAGAAAGGTGGACTTGGAGAGTGGAAAAGTGGAACTGTGACACAAGTGAGGCTGTGTAACTTAGTAAAAGTGTGGTGTCCGAATTGTAGCCACTGAAAGTCTGAGAGTAGACTCTAGCTGAATATGAAGCAGGCATGAATGAAAATAGACCGTAGTAATCATGAAATCACCATACAGAGAGTGTGTTAAGTTCATGGACGTTACCCGGAACTTCGGAGGTCGGAGACTTCGAAGGTATACAAGGGGGGTAGGGACTTGGCTTCAACTTATGGGTTGCGCCACCTACTATCGTCCGGTCCCTACTTTCGGAGGTCGGAGTGTCAGAGATAGTCCAGAGGTTTGGACTTGGAGTTACTACTAATAGTTATCTAACTATGGAGGTAGTGATGCGAGGAGACTGGAGGTTTGTAACACGGAATTAAGTCGATATTCGAACTGAAGAACTGGATACAAGATTGGAGGACTATTAATACCTCGTATCCTAATTGTATCCTAAGAATGTAGAACAAGAAGGATATAAGAGGTGTATAACAAGCGGAGTTCAGAATAGGATCAGAGGTTCAGATCAAATGTGGTACAAGTATTCTACTTTGGGTCATGAATGAGAATTATACTTGAAGAGATAAACAACAAGAACTAAAACGGAACATAATAGTTACTTCAGAGTTCGGAGGTCTGAAGGTTCAGAGCTTCGGTGTTAGATCTCAGGGATCTAACAGAGTGTAGCTCCCTTACAATCCTCATATTCACTGAAACCCTGGAGTGATACAATAAAATTGTGCAACAGGTCCTAAGGATTCTCCAAGATCACAACCTATTCCTGAAGCCAGAGAAATGCCTGTTTGAGAAGCTAGAGGTTGAGTATCTAGGACTTATTATCTCTGAGGGTTGTGTGGCCATGGACCCAGTAAAAGTAGCAGGTGTTCAGGAATGGCCAGCTCTGAATAATATCACTGAGCTGCATTCATTCTTAGGTTTCATTAACTTCTACTGTTGCATTATAGTGGACTTTTCTCAAGTTGCAAAACCCCTGAATCAGCTAACTAAGCAGGATGTGCCCTGGTTATGGGAATCTCAAGGGCCGGAGCAGAGTGCATTTGAAAGGCTGAAACAACTTGTCACCTTGGCCCCAGTCCTAGTCCTCCCAGACCAGAGCAAGTGTTTTCGTTTAGAAAAAGATGCATCAGCCTATGCCACAGGTGCTGTGTTATCATAACTTTGTGAAGATAATAAGTGGCGC
>QFFB01006516.1:0-10771 GCA_003316465.1 Ramaria cf. rubripermanens
TCCGGGTATAAGGACCGTTGCGTGCAGGCTAATAGGTATTATTCCTGTTAGTGCATCTTTACCGCCTCTTCTGGCGGGGTGAGAAGCCTTTGCGATGTGTGGCCCTCACTCCTTGAATTCCTTCCTTGTAGCCGATGCCGAAGGGTAGAGAATGGCACATTGTGTGTGACAGCGAGCTTTCAAATTGAGACGAGGCTGGTGTTGTAGGATGCGACCGCAGCACGAGGTCGTTCCTCTCTGTCAGAGGAGGGAGCTGGGAATGATGGAGGGGGTTTATATACACTGGGGAGGCCTGGCGCCATGAGGCAGAGAACAAGGTGGGTGGGAAGAAGCTTTTAACTAAAGATGTGTGCAATTGCACCAGTGGCAGGTGGCACTGAGCGGAATTAATTTTGCCGGGCGCCTGTCTGGCTGTCATGCTCCTCATGCTCAAAAACGAGCCTGAGGATCCAGGCAGTGTACTAAGACCGGCATTATGTACATAGTGTATTTGACATACATTATGTGAAATATAATTTTTACCTATTTTTTTAAGGCTGAATGACCACATAGGGGGGCTAAAAGCATGTGCCACCTGCATATATAGCACCCCATCTTACAACAGAGCTTCTTTTTTTTGTCAAAAAAATGTAGTTATATTCATAATATGTTAATCATAATTGTCAATAATTTTTGGCACCCCCAAACATTCCAGGGGTGGTGGAATGTGCAAGTGATCCACATCCTGACCCGATCCACATCCTGACCGGTGATAGTATAATAAAAGATATTAGATATGTAAAGATATGAGGATGTATACAGTGGAGCCACCAAGTGGATTTGATTTTTTAGGGTTAGGGTTGGGAATATCCTATAAATTCAAATATACTCTTTATTATCCCCACTAATATCTATTTCTCTTATCTTATAATATGGAAATAGAAAAGAAATATATACATCTCTTAAAAAGGTTTGACCACTCTCCTCTCATATCCAACACTGATATTTTGCCAGTCATGCCCCTGTGCTCAAGTCAATATGCACATCTACTCTGAGTCCCTATCTGTATTTTCAAGCCATCTTACTCTCATTCTTATACCATCTAGCCCCCCCCTTTGACCCCATCATATGCCACCACCCCCTTTATCACTATCACACAACAACTTTTTGATGACACATACAGCAGCCAAGCTGATCTCCTGGTACTCAGACTAATGGCTGACTGCATAGCACACATACATACTCCTTCATTCCATCATAGCACCCACATGATACACATCTTATCTGAGTATAGCTCAGGGTAAATCTAGAAGAGAACCTAGAAGATGGGCAACCAGGGATAGACAGTTTAAAGTTTTCCAATTTGTTGTACATGTATTGTGCTCCAGTAAAGTACACTAGTACTACTCAAAACTCAAGCCTGGCCTAGGATGTGAAATCCCATCCTGCTCTTGAGGCAGGACCAACTTGGTCTAGTCAACTCTTGAATAGATGTTGGTTTTGCAGCCATTTGCACCAACAGGCTTTGGTCTGAGCCTGGTGAAGCCAAGCTCAGCCAGGGTTTTTAAGTTCAATTGTACAACATAGGTAAGCTGGGTCTAAACCCTATATCTTGAGGCCAAGACAGGACTTACACCACCATTTGAAACTGAGGTCATGATAGCCTGTCACTGAGTGTGTTTGGAGGAGTCCACACCAGGCTGTGGGAGCCACATGTGGAACCTCTCAGATAGGCTTGTAATAAAGTTAGCCAGGGATTTTAAAATGCACTAGCTCTCTCAAACCTTTCACATATATGTTGTATCTATGTACAAGCCAAGGCTGCATTGTGGCACCATATTATATGTCACATGTTGATGTTTATAGAACATTGGCCACTATGTTTGAGACCATCTCAATGACAAGGATGTGTACCTTGTCTGAATGTTTCACAAAGCCACTGCCTCACTGGTGAATCTGCTCTCATTTACCAATAGAAAACAGGTAACTAAGGTACTCTTGGAGCTTTGCCAGAGACACTGTATTAGCTAAAATACCAGATTGAATAACATTCTTCAATGGCCTATATGATGCCATAGTTATATAAAGTAGATCATTGATAATATGAAATCCTGTGCTTGAAGTATCATCTAGCTATGTGAGCTCAACACCTCCTATGTCCATTTGGTTTCAGTTCCACTTCCACACTACTTGTGTGCTGGTTACATATTTTCTACAATTGCACTCTTGTCCTACAGCCACTTGAAATCTTCTTGGTCAATCAGGGGATTCATTTTCATCTGCCTAAGCAATAGTCAGTCAACACCCAAATGTCCAAATCCAACTACTCAACTAATGCCTCCTTGTCTGCATATGTGATCTCCCATTCCCATAGCAACTTGTCAATGGTTGGCCATGTCTTGTCTGATGCAGCCTCAGAGTCCTGAAGTACAGTATACTGTGAACAATGTAGAAGTGAATGACATTGCAGTACAAAGACAAAAGCTATGACTGGCTCACCAAAGATACCAACCATATTTGAATATGTGCTGTAACTGGCAGCTCAGTCCTTGACTTCATCATGATAGTATGGCTGAGAGCTGTGATATAGCAATCAGAGAGGGGACAGTCTTCCTTCAAAATGCAAGAGATCTGTATGAGTCTGTTCACAATAGATGCTGTGGCAGGATATTTATGCAAACTCACCTTGGTTTTGATCAAGTTCCAAGTATTAGTGAGGTAAGTGGCAATAGCAGAGTAGACAATCTTCATTTTATGTGCATCTTTCTTTGGAGGGAGTGTGCTTATGGATAGTTCATGTATGGCAGCCTAGCTGTATGTAAGAAGATGTGTACTATGAAGCATGTAGACTCTCATCACAGCCTTTGTGGGGATACTTTGGTATGATGTTAAGAATGATGACAATGTAATTATGAGTCTAGCAAAGAGGATATATAGTGCCTGGCTAGTGGCGTGGTTGTCAATTGTCTGTTGGCTCTCTGGTAGGGTCAATGTGTTCAGGCTATGGACCGGGGAGTTGGCTTTATAGATTGGTGTGTCGCCGATAGTCAAGCAGTCATGGTGGTAGTAAGTGGTGGGGGAATAGGTGAAGGGTGATAGTAATGAGGGGGACTTGTGAGATATAAGAGAGATAGTAGCTGTAACTTTAGATATGTAGTACGAGGCTTGGAGGTTGTCTTGTACGTTGACTTGAGCACAGAGATTGACCAGCAAAAGATAATGATGATAATGTGAGTGCCAGATAGCATTCTTATACAAGCATAAGCTAAAGAGTCCGTGACGAGTCAGAAAACAATAAGGAGAGGAGTGGAGTGGTGATGTAGCTATGGGGATTGATGTGAGACACGTACAGGACCTGCACGATCACACATAACGAGGCTGGCAGATCTGCAGACTACTATCTATGTGCACGGTGCGTATATGGTGCAATGCAACATGTGGGGTAATTAAGGGGATTAGTGTCATGGGGTTAGAAGACAATAGAGAAAAAGAAAGAAACATGGTGTTGCATCTCCTTGTATGCACGCGCCCCTCAAACTGTTATGAATATAAATAAAAGATATAGATAAATCATCTATTAACGACAAATGCTGACAGATTCTGGCATTCTATCACTGGGATATTATCTACAGATGGCCTTGCTATGATCTATATTAACCCCTATCCCTATCCCGCTTGACACCTATCACTGAGACTGAACATATACAGGACCGAGCTTGTGATGCCATATCCATCACAAACGTCAACCTAATCATCAATGTCAATGTGCATATATATCGAAGCAACATCTCTATCCTGGTCCGATACTGATTGATCTACCCTGCATATACAAACATCATATAGATGCCTCGTATCTAATTTTAGATACGTGTCATCTTGAGACATTACTACATCACTGTCGCTGCATGTGGGACAAGTAGCAAATGTGTTTCTTCAATGTCAGTGTCAGTTTATGCTTTACATTCACTACCCCCTATGTCATGCCCCCTATCCCATATAATTAGTCTTTTGTTCATTACTTACTGTGCCTCCATCCCTGCCATTGCATTACATAAGCAATCTGAGAAATATTCATTGTGCCAGTCAGAACTAGTTAAATAGTTTGAATCATGTACGATTATTTCAGTAGTAACAATACTCACCTCACAAGTTGATCGAAGTTCTTAGTTAAAGTAGTAGTCAAGATAACTAGCATATATTGCAGTTTACTTGAAATTCTCTCTCATAACAGACCTCTGCTTGATTCAGCTTCATTGAAGCTTGAATTATATTCTCCAATCATATAAACAAACCACATATCACAAGATGAACTACTCGTTGACCCCTGGCCTGAGGACCTCAGACATAAACTTGCACTCTCCTGATAACGGGGCTTGACTTGGGTATGGGCTGACATTCCCCTGATAACAGGGCTTGACTTGATACACAGTACATGCACCTCATGCACTGGGTGGGTGTGTGACTTGGTGACTCATTGTGGTGAAGGTGTGGTTGCATGGTGGAGGTATGTATTAGTGAGATTGTAATGTGTGAGAGAGTGGATGGGCACAGCTGTGGGTATTCATTCACAACAGATGGAATAGATGGTAACAGCTAAGAATCTCTGGATGAACTTGGTATGTGGTCCATGCCAGCACTTGGCAGCAGATTACTGTTACTTCTGAATCTGTCTGCACCTGGAAGTCCAAATGACCTAGAAAATGATCATGGGTATGTATCGGTAGGAATGGATATGGGTGCTGTCACAAGTGTGCGAGGCAAGAGGATAATCTGGGAGGGGACGAGTGGTGAGGCAGGTTCGGTTGTTGAGTTATTGTCAATGCTGCGGACACCGACACAGGGTGGCACAAGTGGTGATGAAAGTTTAGTGAGAGAACCTTCATCAATATTGGCTGCTGTATGGGGGAATGTGTGTCGCCAGAGAAAAAGTTGAGAGTGATGTTCTAAATTCAAACAGGTGAGAACGATAAAGATGAACGCCAGAAACTACTCACAATCAGCGCCAGCGAACATGGCACAATTGTCACCACAAGCGTATTGGGACGCTGGCCGCATTGAATGGCGCCTGAGTCTGCCGCAATGTTCAGAGTCTTGACTGTAGTGAGTGGGTGCGACAGTGGCATTGTGTTAAAGATAAGAAAATCGAAGACTGGTTTGAGAATTTGAACGCAGGATGCACATGCCTAAGTTCAAGGAGTGTTATGAAGGCATAAAAATGCTGATGAAAAGACGTACCAGGCCTGATAGCCATAGCTTGCGAATGTCTAGCAAAGGGGGCTGATGCATGTGCCACTAATGCTTTCCAGAGGGTGTGTCCGAGTGGCTGAGTCTTAGATCCCACTTACATATTTCAAACTATGCCGGCCAAACGTTGAACGGACACTTCCAACACATACACCGCAGGGCTATCAAAAAGGAAACAACCGCTACCCTGGAGCAAGTCTGAACTCACACAGCGGTGTACCAATCACTACTCACAGCGTATTCAAAGCGTAGCTGCTGTTTCCAGCGAATATATAGTGAAGATATTTCAGTCCAAAGTGCGACGAGCTACAGTAAGTATTTTTCTGAAGCACTACCTGAGGCTGAGTTGGAAAGCGTGGGAAGGTTTGCCGAGCGTTAATACCTGTGCTGTGCTCTCTCCAATTTGCTCGCTCTCTATCATCCTCGTAATGCGATGAGCTCCACAGGTGGTCTTTCCAGACGTCGTGTGCAAGCCAGTGTGGCTTCGGAAGCCCCTTCATCTTCCCAATTTGATCCATCCAGCTCAACCGTGACTCCCTCCTCCGGCTCTTCGAGTGACCTAAATGGCTTCGGACACGGTCATGCCGGTACAGCGATGGAAGGCGGAAACAAAATAGCGTATGACCCCAGAGATCTAGGAAACGATGACCATTCTGAAGGTGGGAAGATGCCGAGGCTGACGATTCTAGAGGAGGTACTGCTCTTAGGCTTGAAAGACAAACAAGTGAGTGGTTTGTTTGTATCTTCATTTATTGCACGTGTGCTCGTCTTTGTCTCCATTTCTACTGCCATTTTTATCGCCCGCCTCCTGGGACCGTCCATAATGTTGTGTTGTATACCACCTTAACACTCCATCTAGGGATATCTTTCCTTCTGGAACGATAATATTTCATATGCCCTCCGTGGATGTATCCTTATCGAACTAGCCCTACGTCGACGAATCGCCATGGTTCGCGATCCTTCTAGGCGACGTCTTCCCCTCCCCGACCGCTTGATAGAGGTCATAGATGACCGTCAGACGGGCGAAACAATACTGGATGAAGCTTTGAAGATGATCAATACTACTGAGGAGAAGATGGGTGTCGGTAGCTGGATTGACTTGATGTCAGGTGCTCCTTGGATGCTTTCCACACCCACCTGCTTATCACTCATGCATCCTTTAAGGTGAAACATGGAATGTCCTCAAAATTGGCTTCCAACTAAAGCAAGTTCGTGAGCGCCTCGCCAAAGGGCTTGTCGACAAAGGTGTCTTGCGTACAGAGAAGCGCAACTTTCTCCTCTTCGATATGGCCACGCATCCTGTCGCAGACACCCGCACCAAGGACGGTGTTATCAGCCGAGTGTCAGCTATTTTGACAGCGCGCACTACCACCATCCCCGCGCAAGCACTCGACAAAGAGGGAACCCAGGCCCGTGTGACGCGAGGTGTCGCTCTCGTATGTGCGGCGTATGCTGCAAGCGTGTTGGACAACGCCCTTGCGAGATTAGGGTACGAGGAGCGCGAGGAAGCATTTGGGAGGTGCGATGATATTTTGGCCGAATTCTGCTGTTGGCCTTTCGGCAGTGCAAGCGGAGTCGTGGGCGGAAGTGGTCAGCAGAGGAAACGTGAAGGTCTGGGAAGGAGCAGTGGCAAAGATGCAATTTATGAACTGGTGAGAGAGGTGAAGAAGGAGATGAAAGATGAGGAGGATTTATGCTATGAGGTTCTTGCGACCGTCTTTGAAGTTTTTAGCCGCATGGACAGCCTCCTGTGACCATCCTTGATCCATTCTCTGAGATACCTAATTCATTCTGATCTGTTGGATTTATCCGTATGGAAACTAATTGTAGCTCTTCGCAGTGATGTAAGGACACGTAGATAGATAGATAGAACCACTGTATAAGCGCTTGCCAATGTAAGCGTTACATCTCCTCATAATGCGCAGGCAAGGCCTAGAGATGTTATGATATAAACCTCTACATAACCAGAACCTAAGTAATAAAGGAGCCTCGTAAGTGGTAGTCAGGCTTTATCCAACTTACATGATGAAGTAACCCTCGCAGGTTCTTCAGGTATTGAACAGGACGTGGCTCAAGCGGAATCATGCCCATTGTCTCCATCATTCTCGTCCTCCTCGTCTCCCTCCTCACCTCCCTCCTCGCCTCCATCGTCGTCATCATCTCCATCTTCGTCCTCACTGACTGACAGATCTTCGGAGCCCCCGTCCCACACTTCTTCAGCTTCTTCATCATAGTCAGGTGCAATCATTGTGCCCTCTGCATCCATGGGAACTGCACTCCTGGGGTTGTTGTCTACAAGCCCTGTGTGGGAATTGTCTTAATAGGAAAAAATCATGAAAAAAGCATTAAAATCATGTAAAACTGGTTTTTCCATTTTCCAGTAGCAAATACATGGAGCTGTTGGATGGGAAAACTATTATTCAAACATCCCTTAATTTTTAGGCATTTTTCCGCCATTTATTTTGACCTCTCTGGCTCAAAAAAGCCTCACTCTGTTCACTGCCATGGACCCACCAGCACCCATAACTCTGTTTTGGTGCTTAAAACTTGAACTCCATCTGGGCAGACCCTTTGAACTGGCAGACTGGATCTGAATTCAAATTCTGCCTAGACGAAGCCTCAAATGGTGATCCCAGAGTTTAGGATGCAAAAATAACCTCAACTCCAAGATAGCTGGCCCTGCCCAGCAACCAAGGCTATGCAGGGCAGTGCCAGGCTATATATAACTGTACAAAGCTGCACAAAGCTGTACAAAGGCTAAAAAGAGGGTCCCTGTTCTGCTGCAGCCATTGGCCAGATCCTAGGACCAAATAAAATATAACCATGATGTCATGGTCATGGAACCTCCACAACTGAGACACCCTGGTCATGAGACCAACCTAGGCTGTGCAAAGCAGTGCAAGGCTGTACAGGGCTGTGCAAACCAGAGGAGATGATTGGTTATCTATTCTTACTTTCCCCTGCACAAACAAGCCACTATAGTTACAGGGTGGCACTGGATTGTGCAAACAGTTACGAATGACATCACTCGCCTAATAGATAGAAGAACCCCATTTTACATAAACCTGTGTAACATACAATATATAAGGAGGCCATCCTGCCCCCTCAGATCAGCATCCAGCTGATCTAGAAATCTAGCTTCTTCTATCCACGACTTGTCTATCTTACTAAGCTACTAACCCCAGCTAGGGTCTTACAGTTGCTTTACTGTATTGATTCTCAGTTAAGTAGTTGCTTTTCTACTTAGCCACCTAGCCTAACCTGCCAGGTGAAATTCTATAGGGTGAGGTTGACAATTGATTTTCTTGTCAATTAGCATCCCAATGATGAACTGTTCAGTTGATTTTCCTATTCAGTGACTTTCACAAGTCAAGTCAAGTCACTTGTAAAAGCCACCTCATATACTGTCGCTTGTTTATTGTTGTACATTGACAGATCATCGGGTCAATCCATCTACAAACTCTCCTATCAAGCACATTCCCCTCAATTTGGAATACACTTGGACCCCAATAGTGTCCTAGAACCTATGAACCTTGGTTTATTACTCATTGCTGCTAAAAAACTTATCGTCTTCCAGTTGTATTAACTTGGACTAGTTATTACATAGATTTCGACCAAGGTAGGAATATTAAATTATTTCTGGAGTTGTGCTGCAGCAGTGTTTACTATTCCAATAGTCTTGTAAATGATACGTTCTGATAGATTGCAGAGTTAGCAATAACACCAAAGTCTTGAAGGGTTCTAAAACAACCCCCATCTGTTCATCCTGATCGACACTCCTCAGGATGAGTCGCACAAGTCTCCGTTAGGGGATGTCCAATCCCCCCCTCAAGGAAGTGCATGAGCATGTCACAGTCAGCCTATCTGTATAGCTGCATTAGAGAAGGATAGTAGGATTGCAAGTAAATAAAAACAGTTACTGATTTACATAGTAATACTCACAATCTTGAGTGCTTGTAGGATCACCACATGCAATTGAAGGCCCTGGCAGCAGCTCATCGCTCATCAGTCTGCCCATGCGCAAAGGCAGGTATGAGATGGATGGCTTGAATGATGTTTGCAGGATCTAGGAATCCAAAGGGTTTGGTATCATCTGACTCGGTAGAGTGTATATGTTGTTATTTGAAGATCAAGGGGATTTGGTGTTACTGTGACAAATGATGCTGGAATGAGAGAACACAATTTAATGCAAACATGAGCAAAGGAAGACTAGAATGAAACTAATCCATGCCATTATAGCAGTTTGCAATATATAAGGTATGAATATGAAACTACACTCAAATATTGTAAATACTGTAGCTTGATGAACACTGCACCAAACTTGTTCAAATTTGATAGTAATTCAACATATATATGTTATAATTTACTATAATGTTACCTGGGGGAAAAATGTCTAGGTGGAGTAGTTAGTCCATAGCTGAATTTACAAGCTGGTTGCAGCCTGAATGGCTGCTCTTCCATTTTTGATTAAGATTCACCTAGATAACATTATAGTAAATTAGAACATATATACATTGAATTTGCTACCAAATTTGAATGAGTTTGGTGCAGTATTCATTGAACTACAGTATTTACAATATTTGAGCATAGTTTCAAACTTGTGCCTTATATATTACAAAGAGCTGTGATGCTGTAAGGATTTTAATGCAATTGAGAACAGAAATAAATTTGACTAACTGTATCATACAAGAATATTCTAGAATGTCATAAACTATTTCTGGAATGTAATCTGGAAAGATGAAGGCTGCAAAGA
Source organism: Ramaria cf. rubripermanens (assembly GCA_003316465.1). Classification (NCBI taxonomy): domain Eukaryota; kingdom Fungi; phylum Basidiomycota; class Agaricomycetes; order Gomphales; family Gomphaceae; genus Ramaria; species Ramaria cf. rubripermanens. Next base: position 9,977 of record QFFB01006516.1, read on the forward strand.
TGGAGGCTGCAAAGACAGACAACTAGGGGGGTAGATGTATGCTATCTGTGGAGCAGATAGTTCCAGATATTACAAAGAAATCATAGAGAAAATCAGGATACTAACTAGGTGATTTGGAATGAAAATAAAGCTAAATGGTGGTCATAATCAGTAAACTAAGTGATAGGCAAAAATATAAGCATGAAAACACTTGAGTTCCCTGACATAATCATGTCAGGAGCCACCCATGCTGTGCTTTGCCTTAAAAGCAGTTTAATATGGTAGGCACCTTTAATGCTCCACTGTCATGACTGCTATTCTCTATACCACAAGTTCAGCGAATTACGTCAATCCCCCCAGCGTCCTTCCATCACGCTGATGTTGGCAAGACCTCTGCAGTCTATCTCACCCCTATTTGCTGTTCGCTGAACATCATCTTTGCCATCATGCCACAATACTTCACCCTCATATTGCATCATTCACGCCAACCCTGCACGGTGCAGGGCCACCAGATGAAAGCAGAAGTCCAGTCGAGCCAATGGGTTTCACTAATAGATCGCATCAGCTGCCTTGCCCAATGAAGGTGTCATTTAACCCCTATGCTGTGTCCTAGCACATGTTACTATTTCACAGTATTCTAGCCCCTCTCTATCCATCCCCCCCTGCATTTGCTTTTTTCTTATAAGTACTTTGATTCTGCCTGTATAGTTCTCTAGTTTGATTATCGTATGTCTACCTTGTTATTTGACCTCTTACTAGTAGAGAAAAACCTTAGTGTAATGACCTACTCCCTCATCGGTAGTTGTGCTCAACGGT
>QFFB01006517.1:0-17372 GCA_003316465.1 Ramaria cf. rubripermanens
TAATCTAGTATCTTTACTGAACTGGCACAAAGGCTGTTATATATTAGATGACCGGTATGGCACTTTGGTGCATAATGCAACCCTCTAGTATATAACACATTTTCACAATTCAACTTGTGAGACAAAGTGCAGTGGAGAGATGTTATGATGTTGCAGAAGAAAGCCATGGGGACCACTGAAACTTTTCATAGTTCTGAGTTCAAATCAACAAGTATGCACACCATGGATCATATTCCCCCCCCTGTGTCCTTTTTGCAATAATTCAATGATTCACCAACCCCGATTGCTAGACAAGTAAGTTGGAGTAATATATTTTTTGAGTTTTGATACACACAGAATGTTATAAGATGTGCATTGTGATGTTGTGCTTTTTATTGGGTGAAGAATACACCCGCTATTAATATTTTTTCTAATGCTTTTGTTAAATTATGTAACTAAATCTGTGCACACATTATGGGTTCATTGTGTCAAATAAGTCCAGGAAGTGGTCATGTGATGCACATCATGTGATATATTTGTAATGGTCAGTTGGTTATGGCCAAAATTCCAGCAGAGGCAAAATAATGAGTCTTTGGGCCACTGGCTTTGTAATTCTGAACAACCCAAGGCCATGTTCTCAGCCCCCAAAAGTGCTGCCCAGATCTCATGGTTAATCTGAATTACCACTGTGAATCCATGTGCCAGCATGTATGACAGGGAAACTATTGATGTACAACAGCCTCTCTGTTATTCTTTGCTGGGTTTCAATGATTTCAAAAAGCAAATTGTCCTTTCTGACTAGTTGAATATCTGCCAAAATTGGTCAGACTATTCACCCATTTATATGGGAGCATTTGCAACAGGTTACCAACTAGTTGACATAGGTGCCCTAGCAATATTCACATGGTCAGAATATGTGCTGCACCATTGAAAATGTTATGAATATAAATAAAAGATATAGATAAATCATCTATTAATGACGAACACTGACGGATCACAGCGTTTTATCACCAGGATATTATCTACAGATGGCCTTGCTATGATCTATATTAACACCTATCCCTATCCTGCTTGACACCCATCACCGAGACTGAACATATACAGGACCAAGCCCGTGATGCCATATCCATCACAAATGTTAACCTAATCATCAATGTCAACATACATATATGTCAAAGCGACATCTCTATCCTGGTCCGATACCAATTGATCTACCCTGCACATACAAATGTCATATAGATGCCTCATATCTAATTTTAGATGCATGTCATCTCGAGATGTCCCTACATCACCATCGCTGCATGTGGGACAAGTAGTGTCAGGGGACACCCTGTCTCTGCGCCTATGAAGTTCCGAAGCTACAACTCCAAAGCTTGCACTTCTGCACCTCCGGGGTTCTGGAGTTTCAAACTCCACTCTGCTTCCGCTTTCGGAACAACTCCGGAGGTAAAATGACTCATGTATGACATTCAGGGTTGAGTGGAGATCCGCAGCATGCAGGGTCAGTATGTACCAAGCAATGACCCTGACTGTAGTTGGGCATAGTATAATATGGGCTCACTAACAGTACAGGACCTTAGACTTTTCTCTTTGGTTTTCCCCTCTGTCAGGTGAGATCCCCTTCTATTGTATGTCTACTTGATTTATGTATACTTTGGTTTTCCCCTCTGTCAGTCAGCCTGTGTGATAGTGTGATTTCCACAGTTCACGAGGGTTGCCCTTACAGCAGAAAAGTCTCTCACTAGGAAACCGGCAGTTGTACCACATGTTGTAGCTGCCATAGGTGCATTCGGAATTGGAGATAATGACTCGGAGTTCGCAACCTCTTCTGTGCATATGGCATATGACAGCCCCTCTTCCCTTGTCAAGTTCCCTACATAGGAACATGTGTCCCACACTCCTCCGATTCCCAAGATGGGTCCAGAAGACCGCCTCCAAAATATGGAAAAGAAGCTGACACAGAACCGACTTAAGACCAACACAATTGAAGCTACTCTACAAGCCCTTCTGGCTAAATTGGGTGGACTGAGGGGTGATGAAAACACAGCGCAAGCCAGGCCAATTTTTGAAATACCAGGACTGCAAGAGATATCCAAAGGTGACACCGGAGGTCCAGACCAGAGGAAGGCTGCGAGGCTGACAAAGGTCAAACCCGCAACTCTGGTGGACTTCAACAGAGATTGGGAGAAGGGACATGCATTCTTCAATACCTGCTGTATCTACTTCTCTATCATTGGAGACTTCTTCCCGAACAACCAAGCATGCATCCACTGGACACTGTCCTTCTTCAAGTCAGACCGTGCAGCCCGCTTTGCAAACAAGGTACTCTGGCATGAAACAAAAGGCAAAGGGAACTACTTCAGAGACTGGGATGCATTCAAGAAGATGTTTTCTGATCAGTTCTGTCCAAAGAATGAGCAGCTCACGGCTCTCAAGAAATTAGAAGGAACAGGATGGTACCAGGCCAAGGATCCAGTCAACAACTACATTGATCGCTTCTAGGAGCTCATTGACCTTGCAGAATACAACAATGACAAGGCCATTGTCATTAAGTTCCAACGTGGACTTGACCTGGCACTCCAGAGTCAATTTGTGCTTCTTGGAGATGGAGCTCTGGATTTCGATGACCCAGAAGGGTGGTACAAAGCTGCACGAAAGGTGTCCTGGAACAGGGAGGCAAACAAGGTGTTTGTGGAAACAAGCTGAAATGTGGTGTGCAACTCCACACATCCGGTTCCACCTCTGCCCAAATCAGGAGTTATGCTCACTCCAATGTGCAGGACATTTCCAAGCTTCTCTCTGCTCACCTCTTCTTGGAACCTCAGCTCCCCACCTCTGAACAATGGCCCTGCTCTGATGGATGTAGACAGCATGTGTGGAAGCAGCAGCCCAGCCATTGTATGCTTCCGATGCCAGCAGCCAGGCCATTATGCCCGAGAATGCCCCCAAGCCTTCGACATCAGATCAATGACCACAGAAGAGAAGCTGGAGCTCCTCCTAGAGTTCCTTGCACTGGCAGATGTCAATGGAACACCCCCTGTGGAAGATAGTTCCAGAGGTATGGAGTATGACACCCTGGAGACGGAGGGAGCATTGGATTTTGTAATATGCAGCAGGTGAAATGTGTGCCCCTGTTGCCTGTACATAATCAGTTTGCCTGTCTTGAAGTAGAGAATGAGAACCCCCCACTCCCCTCACTTCGCACAGGAACTCTGGTTAAAGTCACACCAAAATCAGCTCTGACACCCTATCTGCTCTGCCTCTGGTCCTGGGAAAAATGTCTCCCAAAATGGTACATTGTAGCTGCTTCCCCTGGTCCTAAGTCCCTAGTCATCAAGGTGGAGGTCCAGACCACCGACACCGAAGAAGTCAAGTCTGGCCCTGCATTAGTAGACTGTGGAGCCACCCTCCAGTTTATGGACCATGACTACATAGAGCAGAACAGGCTGACCACTTGGAAGCTCCAACATGCCATCCCGGTCTTCAATGTGGATGGAAGCCCTAATGAGGCAGGATCCATCACGGAGATCATGGATGTGATTCTCCATTACAATGGGTGTGCGGAGTGCACCTCCTTTGCAGTGACCAGTCTGGGGAAGCAAGACATCATCCTCAGGTTCACCTGGCTCCAAGAGCATAACCTGGAGATCAACTGGGAGACCCGGGAGGTGGCAATGAGTCAATGTCTGGCCAAGTGTCATACATGCCAGTCTGAGGTACGGGAGGAATGCCGAGAGCACCGAAGGATAGAACAGATCATACAAATGTGTTGCTCTGGCCCCCACCCACTCCTTTCAAAGGAAGGATTGGAGGAAGGGTCCAACTCCAACTCCGAGTCTGACTCCAAATCTGACTCCAAATTTGTCCACCTCAGTCCAGAAGACACACTAGCAGAAGGAGATTGCTTGCTGTACATGAACCCTCTGCTGGAAATGGAGCACATATGTGCATCTGGAATAACCTTGCAAAGGCTGGCAGAGGCTTTGCAGAAGTAGGCCAAACTGGAGACGGAGATCCTGGAGTACCTCCAGGAGTTTGAAGATGTCTTTGCCAAAGAGTCATTCGATGCCTTGCCAGAGCGGAAGCTGTGGGACCATGCCATCGAGTTGGAGCCTGGGTCAAAACCCACCAACTGTAAAGTCTACCTGCTGTCACCCAGGGAGCAGGTGGAGCTCAATGCTTTCCTCTAGGAGAATCTCTGCACTGGAAGGATTCGCCCATCAAAGTCACCCATGGCATCTCCGGTCTTCTTCATCAAAAAGAAAGATGGCTCACTCCGACTTGTGCATGACTACCGAGCCTTAAACACAGTCATGGTCAAGAACCAGTACCCAATTCTTCTCATCTCCGAGCTAATCACACAACTCTGAGGGACCAAATACTTCACCAAGCTGGATGTCCGATGGGGTTTCAACAACATCCTAACACATGAAGGAGATGAGTGGAAGGCTGTCTTCTGAACTAACCGTGGACTCTTCGAGCCACAGGTCATGTTCTTTGACCTCATGAACAGTCTGGCCACATTCCAGACAATGATGAACAACATCTTCCGAGACATGATAGCGGAAGGGGTTGTCTGCATCTACCTAGACAACATTCTCATCTTCACCAAGACATTGTTGGAACACTGGAGGATAGTCCAGAGGGTACTGGAGCATCTCTGAGAACACAAGCTGTACCTCAAACTAGAGAAGTGCGAATTTGAACACCTCCAGATAGAGTACCTCAGAGTGATTGTGTCAGAGGGCTCAGTGGAAATAGACCCAGTCAAGGTCTCCGGCATGGCAGAATGGCCTGTACCTTGGAACAAGAAGGGATGGAAATGGGGAGAGCCAGAACAGGCTGCCTTTGATACGCTGAGGGAGCTAATCACTTCCGCCCCTGTCCTTGCCTTCCCGGATGACTCCTACCCTTGCCGTGTCAAAGCAGACTCCTCCAATGCAGCCACCAGAGTGGTCCTATCCCAGAAATCCTTGGACAGTGGTGGGAAGTAGCATCCAATTTCCTTCTTCTCCAAAAGCCTCAGTCCAGTTGAGCGGAACTATGAAATCCATGACAAAGAGACATTGGAAATTATTCATGTGCTGGAGGAGTGGATGCACTACCTCGAAGGCACTCCATGCCGGTTCGAGATCTGGACGGACCACAAGAACCTTGAGTACTTCCACACGTCTAAGAAGCTGAACTGACTGCAGGCTTGGTGGTCCCTGCACCTGTCCCAGTTCGATTTTGTGCTCCACCACCACCCAGGTCACTCCATGGGCAAGTCCAATGCACTATCCTGCCATGTGGATCACAGAAGCAGAAGCAGAGATAATGCAGACATGACCATGCTCCCTCCAGCCCTCTTTGCAATCTGTGCCCTTGAAGGAGTAACAGCCACCGGAGTGGAGGCGGAGACACTCCAAGATATCCGGAAGGAGATCTGAAAAGGAGAGAAGGAAGAGTTGGTGGTGAAAGTGATGGAAGAACTCCAGAAGGGTCACTCAAAGTCGGTACAAACAGTGGAGTGGTTGGAGCGCAAAGGTCTTCTCCATTCCCAAGGCAAAGTCTATGTTCCGGACGGAAGATACCTCTGCTGGTGCATTGTGTCCTAGCATCATGACACCCGGGTAGCAGGACATGCTGGCAGATGGAAGACACTGGAGTTAGTTGCCCAGAATTACTGGTGGCCACAGATGTCTCGTTACATCAGTCAGTATGTAAGACATGCGACCTCTGCCTCTGGACCAAAGCCCAACGGCACCCACTTGTCGGAGAGCTAGTTCCACTCCTGGTCCTGGAGTGCCATTGGGACACCATCAGCATTGACTTCATAGTCAAACTCCCAGAGTCCCACGGCTACAACGTGGTCATGAATGTCATGGACTTGGTAAGCAAGGTGTCTCACTTCATTCCGACACACACAATGATCACTGCCCTTGGCATGGCCCGCTTGTTCCTTGCACATGTCTGGAAATTACATGGACTTCTAAAGCAAGTTATCTCAGACCGAGGTCTGCAGTTCATAGCGGAACTGACACGAGAGATCTACCACCTGCTTGGAATAAAGCTGGCCGCCACTACAGCCTACCACCCATAAGGAGATGGACAGATGGAGTGGGTCAACCAGAAACTGTAGCAGTACCTCTGCCTCTTTGTCAATGAGAGGCAAGATGACTGGGATGAGCTGCTTCCACTGGTGGAATTCCAGTACAACAACCACATACATTCTGCCACACAGCAAACCCCCGTCATGCTTGACTCCAGAAGACACCGGCAGATGGGATTTGAACTGCACCAGCCCAAGTCCCAGCTGGAAATGGTTAATAAATTCTGAGACCAGATAGACTCAACCCTCACAGAGGCCAAGTCAGCTCTTGCAAAGGCCAAGGATGACATCCCGTGGTACTATAACCGACACTGAATTCTGGCACCAGAGTACCAAGTTGGAGAGAAGGTGTACTTGGATGCGAGTGACATCCACACCATGTGCCCCTCACAGAAACTCACCCACCGTTACCTCAGCCCCTTCATGATAATGCAGAAGGTCAGCCAGAATGCATATTGCCTCCAGCTTCCAACTTCCATGTCACGACTCCACCCAGTCTTCAACATGGTAAAGTTACTTCCAACTCTGGACAATCCAATCCTGGGTTGGAGGGCTCATCTGCCACCCCCTCCAGAAATAGTGGATGGGGAGGAACACTACATGGTGGAATGAATTCTAGACAGCCGATTCACAAGGGGCTGCCTCCAGTTCCTTGTGAAATGGTAAGGGTATGGGTATGAGGAAAATTCATGGGTCTCAGAGCAAGACATTGCTGCCCCAGACAAACTCTGGGAGTTCTATCGGACACACCCTGGTGCCCCACGCCAGATTCGTTCAATGGCCTTCCAATCCCTTATGTCCTGTGCTTCAAGGACGCAGCACACTAGAGGGGGGGTAATGTCAGGGGACACCCTGTCTCTGCACCTCTGAAGTTCCAAAGCTACAACCCCAAAGCTTGTACTTCTGCACCTCCGAAGTTCTGGAGTTTCGAACTCCGCTTTCAGAACAACTCCAGAGGTAAAATGACTCATGTATGACATTCAGGGTCGAGTGGAGATCCACGGCATGCAGGGTCAGTATGTACCAAGCAATGACCCTGACTGTAGTTGGGCATAGTATAATATGGGCTTGCTGACAGTACAGGACCTTAGACTTTTCTCTTTAGTTTTCCCCTCTGTCAGGTGAGATCCCCTTCCATTGTATGTCTACTTGATTTATGTATACTTTGGTTTTCCCCTCTGTCAGTCAGCCTGTGTGATAGTGTGATTTCCACAGTTCATGAGGGTTGCCCTTATAAGTAGCAAATGTGTTTCTTCAATGTCAGTGTCAGTTTCTGCTTTACATTCACTACCCCCTATGTCACACCCCCCATCCCATATAATTAGTCTTTTGTTCATTACTTACTGCACCTCCATCCCTGCCATCACATTACATAGGCGATCCAAGAAATATTCATTGTGCCAGTCAGAAGTAGTTAAATTGTTCAAATCATGTACAATTATTTCAGTAGTAACAATACTCACCCCACACAAGTTATTTGAAGTTCTTAATTAAAGTAGTAGTCAAGATAACTAGCATATATTGCAGTTTACTTGAAATTCTCCCTCATAACAGACCTCTGCTCGATTCAGCTTCACTTGAAGCTTGAATTATATTCTCCAATCATATAAACAAACCACATATCACAAGAGAAAATACACCATGAAACAGTGTGAAACAGACATACAACATATGTTTAATAAATGTATATATAGGCCATCCCTTACTATTAGTACTGAACTAATCCCATCCCTCACATGTTGTTATAAAATGGAGAATATATTAAATTGCTCAAGATCAAGGTTGCTATGCCTTGTCAACACATCACCAGATGGAGCACACATGTCAATGATGCAATGTGGTATGTGATACAGGGGATCATGGCTTGGCCTTAGGGATGAACCAGGAACTCAGCTCAGTGATGCTGGCAACAGAAATATATGTTGTTTAGGTGATCCTAAATAAAAAGGTGTTCAGTTTCAAAGGTATAGAGCTATAATAATAGCTAGATTAATGCTAAGACCTTGCAGCTGCCAGAAACAGTGAGTATAGCTTAAGAAATAATTTCTTAGTGTTTTTAATGAGTAAATATTTGGATGGATGCAAGATAAAAGTTCTGGCTAATATTTTGACTATTATTTTGTGTAGGAGCTACAGGAGTATTAATACTAAAATTATTCTAAAAATCTATTTGAAGGAAAACAATAGGGGAGGCAGGCATGAATTGCAGGTATGGATGCATATAGGCCTGGTGGAGCAAATATTCCCCTGCTTATGAAACATTAGAGGGATGTAGGGTGATTGAACTTTTTCAGATAATGTATATATTTTTGGTATACTTCCATATCATTAAATAAGGAGGAATTGTTAGATCCCTGAGATCTAAAACTGAAGCTCCAAACCGTTGGACCTCCAAACTCTGAAGTAACTATTATGTTCTGTTTTAGTTCTTGTTGTTTGCCTCTTAAAGTATAATCCTCATTCATGACCCAAAGTAGAATACTTGTACATCACTTGATCCGAACCTCTGACCCTATTCCAAACTCCAATTATTATTTGACTCTTATATCCTTCTTGTTCTACATTTATTTCTTCTTGTTCTATGTTTATGTCTTCTTGTTATACATTCTTAGGGTACAATTAGGATATGAGGTATTAATCATCCTCCAATCTTGTATCCGCTCTTTAGTTCAAATATCGACTTATTTCCTGTTACCAACCTCCAGTCTTCTCACATCACTATCTCCGTAGTTAGATACTACTGGTGATACCTCCGAGTTCAAACCTCCAAATAACCTCTAATACTCCAATCTCTGAAATTAGGGACCAAATGATAGTAGGTGGCACAACCCATAAGTTGAAGACAAGTCCCTAATCCCCTTGTATTACTTCAAAGTCTGACCTCTGAGTCTCTGACCTCTGAAGTTCCAGGTAACATCCGTGAACTTAACACTATATGTAATATACCACTCCCTTCTAGTTCCATGGGTTCTGATGACTCCATGCAACAGTTTCCATGCTGCATCAATTTATCTTATTTGCTTGCCCTTCTAAAGGTTTGGGACTTACATAAGCATCCCAATTTGGTACTTGTATGGGTTAATCACATAGGTGATCTGATCCACAATCTGTCCTTGATCCTGTGATGTCATGGGCATCAAAGGACTGGGGAACATAGTCCAGCAATGTCCAAGCTGCTACAGATTTTTATCCTCTATATAAAAATCCAATAATTCATCCAAACATTCCATTAGCCTTCTGGGACTAAGCATGAATTGATAGAAATATATTTATAATTATTTTCATATTTTCTTTATCACAACATCACCACCCATGATATTCTTGGTTTCCCAGCCATCTGTCTCTATTGCCAATCCTCTCATCATGATGTGCATGGCTTTCTCAAAAACCAGTTCAAATATATCCCTCTGAAACCATATATCAAAAACTTTCATGCTGGTCACACATCAGCACACCTGCACAGGTACTGGTCACAATATGTTTATGAACCTGGTTATATCATCAATTTCTATGATGGCAAACTCAATCAAATGCATCTTGGGAAGCAAGTGGAAATTGGTGGTCATGTCTTTCTCCACAAATTCTTTGAGGATGAATGTGACATAGCACTGCTGCTCCTTAGGAGGGTATTCATGGAGTCTATGTACTATAAGATAAGAACATATATAGTATATATTATAAAACTACTATCTCTAATATATACGAATATTGTAATACTATGGTGAATAAAACTTCTGTATGAGCACATTTATTTTGGATGAAATGATATATTAGATTAATATAATGAACAGTTGTAATGATATAGATAGTTAGATACATAGAAGTATATAACACATAGAATAAATGTATTAACAAGATGATATGTATGATGGATTCTAGTACTAATTGTATAAGAAGATTAGTATGAGATATAATAAAAGATATTAGAAATGTAAAGATACAGGAGTGTATATGGCAGAGCCATTGATTGGATTTGATTTTGTATGGTTAGGGTTAGAAATATCCTATAAATTCCAATATACTCTTTATTATCCTCCTCCAATATCTCTTCCCCCTTTCCAATAATATAAAAGTATAACAAAAACATATACATCTCTTAAAAATATTTGACCCTTCTTACTGATAGCTTCCAGGTCTTCAAAAAAAAAAAAAGAACGAATACAGCATGGCCTCTGATTTTGATAGATCTAAATCTGCCACCTGATGAACATTGTCATGAAGTAAATATCCTTTGCTGTGGTGTCATCCCAGGGCCTTGTCATGACTGCCATTTTTCCCCACCGCGAGTTCAGCAATTTACCTCAATCTCCCTAGTGTTCTTCCATCACACTGATGTTGGTAATGCCTCCACAGTTGATCCCACTCCTATTCACTGGTTGCCGAACATGATCTTCGCCATCATGCCATGATACTTTGCCCTTGTTTTGCATCATTTGCATCCACCCTGCAGGGTGCAGGGTCACCAAGTGAGGGCAGAAGTCTGGTCGAGCTGATGGGTTTCACTATTAGATTGCATCAGCTGCCTTGCCCCATGAAGGTGTCATTTGACCACTACTCCTTCTCCTTATACGTGCTATTCTTCCACAGTGTTCTAGGCCCCTCTCTATCTGTCTCCCCCTGCCTTTGCTTTTACTATAAGTACTGCTATTTCTATCTGTAGAGTTCTCTAGTTCAATTTTCATACGTCTACCTCATTATTTGAATCCTCACTAGTAGAAAAAACCTTAGCACAACATTCTACCACCTCATTGGTTGTTGTGTCTATTGGTGAGCTCAAACCTTTGATCTTATTCACTGCATCCCTTTAGGGGCATCGCCAAGACCGCTATTTGCAGCACTTTGCAGGAATGTTTGGATCAGCAAAAGGAACACCTGAACTGGGGTGACCTTTCCTTGAGGACATGTGCAATTCATCACATACTACTCATGGGTTATTTGCTATGATTGTAGGCCCATGTCAGAAATACACTGATGTTATATCTTTACTCTGAAATTCAATCTTCACAGGCCTAAACAGCCAAAGGACTTTGACTCCTTTCTCTGGCCATTAGTAGAGGAGGCAACAGATATGGCATTTGGCATGGTGGCCTATGATGCTGTTGAGGATGAGATATTTGAAGAGCATATTTTCATTGTCTTTGAAGGTGGAGACATTCCAGCAGTGAGCAAGGCCTGGCTCCATATAAAGGGCTATAATGGCATCTGTCCCTGCTGGATATACAGTGCACTTGCTGTTCATCCACCTTCAGAATCCAATAGCAAGCAACCATCCCCATACTACCTGCCATTCCATTTCCCACCTGGACATCCTCCACCACCAGCATATGAGCCTCATAATCTACCTTTGCAAACTATGAACAGTTCTTACAACAGGCATACAAAGTCTCTAGTGCTCCTGCTCAAACAGCCTCCAACCAATTGGCACATCTGTATGGGATCAAGGGAAAATCTACTTGAGAACATGGCATTGCATTGGAGCACTGAATTAAAGGGTCTTAGTATTGTAAAAGAAGACTATGAACCCAAAAGCTGTTTAGAAGGTGATAGGGGAGGCTACTGTGGAGTCAAATGCCACCATTCCTTCAACTTGATAACCACCTCTTTTCAGGCATAGTTGTGTCACTTTTAGCTTGATTCTCCATCCAGCCTGAGATTCTATGGCCCCTAGTACCTCACTCTATGGAACAGTGGGCCAGGGTGCAATGCAACAATGGAGGAGATCTGATGTGAGCAAATGGAACAATGAAACCTCAGTTCCAGCAGCTCAGAGACATGATATTTGTCAAAGTATGCTTGTTCACATGTTTGCACTCTATTCCACTCATATACAATCTAATATGATGTCCTCATTGACAAGTATGCACATCAGAAGAAGAAAGTGTCAGTATTTGAGCATTGAAGGTTCCACAGCCAACATTAGCACATACTGTTCTGCCCACTGCCAGTGTACAAAGTTTTTAACCCCAAAGATACATGTATGGAAAATATGCAGCAGTTTGACCATGAAAGAGCAAGCCCAGCACCTCCACAAAGATCCACCAGTATACCCAACTCAGTAGCCTTGAGGTTATTGATCTGGCATCAATTCAGGCAGTGGTAGGCTGAGTCTTCAACCAGAACACATGGGCAATCATTGATTAAAGTGGTGCACTTGTGCATGCCCAGTTTACAGCTGGTGGTGGAGATGTTGGAGAAAATGGCAGCAATCCAGGCCTTGTTGGGTAGTTGGTTCAAAATGAGATTGGAACCAGCCTTGTATCTACACTGAGCTCAATCTTTAATGATCCTAGTACTTACGTATTGTCAATGAAAGGCCTGATGGTATTCAACAGGTGGAAATTGGGCAAACTATCAATGTTTGACACATAGGATGTATCCTTTTCCAAACTGATTCAACTGGTGAGGTAAATGACAGTGCACCCATCATTGAATTGATTTTGATAGTCCCACCATTGGGTTCAAACAGGTCAAGGGTTCACAGTGTACCCATCTGACATACCTTTAGCACATAAAAGACAGGCTAGGTATGAGTCTATGTTCCTGAATGGCTGCATTTTAATAGTCTGTACATCAGTAAAAAAAACAGAAATGCCTGAAAGTCTGAGGCTATTTTGATATACTTCATGAGCCCTCATATTTGTGGCAGTGAGCTCTCATAAGCACTCTGAGCTAGAGGTATGTCAGCCATGCTTCATAGCACACATCCTAGATGCCATCACCATCTGGCCTCCATAGCCTATGCACTGATCTCACTGCCTATCCTGTCCATGCAGAACCACCTGGTTATGGCTGCACCACTCCCAAACCTAGTGTGTGACCTCTGCTCTATATTGGTTCTCAGGCTTTTAGAGGTCACCAGGCATTTTCTAATCATTGAAGAACTGGTACATATACAAGTCCAAAAAAGATCCCATGTAGAATCTCTGACAGTGATCTATGGAATCATCTGTGCTCAATGTCTGGTTGATATTTTTTTTCCAAGGTAGGGAATAAGATGACAGCTATGGCAAATGGACTGTACAGGGACAATAGCTGCACTGTTTTTCCCTGAAATTGCAGAGACAACATACATATTGGGTCCCATCACTGGCCTGGTAAATGGTGGATACCATTCAATGTAAGCAAGTGGGCAGGTGTCATCCAGATTGTGAGGGAGTTGAAAGATTGCACACACATGAGCACCTAGATACCCTAGTCTGATGGTAAGCCATGTTGTGATAAAGAAAATACGAAAATTATTACAAAAACATTTCTATCATTTTATTCCTAGTCCTAGAAGACTAATGCAGAATATGGACGAATTATTTGGATTTTATCTACAGGATAAAAATCTATAGCATTTTAGAAAATGTTAGACCATTCACCGGCCCTTTAACGCCCACTACGTCACCGGATCGAGACTGGATCGTGGATTGGACCACATATGTCATTACCACACATGACCACTAGATCAGCTCGCTTACATAAGTGCCAAACCTTCAATGGAACAGGTATAACAAAAATATATTGTTACAGCATAGAAATTGCTGCATGGAGTCTTCGGAACATATGGAATTTGGAGAGAGTGATGTATCACATACACTCACTCAACTGAACACTTAAGAAACAGGTCCAGAAAATAATAATTGGTATTAGAGGTTTTTCACAAGCTTATTTTGTTTTATTTTCCCCTATCCTTTTACCTATTAATTGCCATTTTAATATACCCCAAACATGATAGGTAGTATCCCTGTTCATCCAATGTTTCAACATGAGCAGGAGAATATTTGCTCTACATTGCCTGCATGCATCCACCCCTGCAACTCATTTCCGCCTTACTTTTTATTCTGCTTCGAAGATATTTTTAGAATGGTTACAGTATAAATACTACAATAGTTCCTAGATGAAACCAGTGCCAAAATATCACCCAGACCTTTTATCTTGCACAAATCCATATATTTACTTGTTAAATCCACCAAGAGAATATTTCCTGACCTCTACTCGCTTTTTATGGCACCCTCAAAACATTATAGAAATCATATATTTATTACTACAGTTCTAGGCCCTCGAATCTGAACACTTTTCCACCCAGAATCTCCCAAACAACGAATATTTTTGTCTTCTGACATCACTGAGCCAAACTCCCGGTTTGTCCCCGAGGCTGAGTGTTACCCCGCACCACATGACCTCCTGCATCATCGACATGTGCACTGAAGGAAAATCGAATGAAATGCATCTAAAAGCTTCAAACTCCAAGGAGCCTTTAAAAACTCTAAGCTCCACACGCATCTATTTCATCTCAGATTATTCCATCATCTCAGTTCAGCCCAGCCAGTCGACTCAGCCATACCCCATCAATTATCAGTTCATTGTTATCCCCATGCCGTCCATCAACAACGCAGCTTCAAGCTCTATTCCCCTTCAGACCATTGATTCCCCAACATCACCCTCATTATCACAATGGTCACTCGATTCGGAAGATATTCAAAGACATGCCGAGCTTCATCATACACTTTACCCCCAGTCACCTAAAGCAGCATGGCTCTCAACGAAGAAGTCACATCCCTATATTCTGAAATCATATGCCATTGGAGATTCAGTGTATTTCCAAGACGACATGCAGCCATTTATGTTCCTTGGATACATGGGCAAGATTGTTCACAATGAAGGAAGGGAAGAATACGAGGCAGAATTCAGGGCTCCATATCCCACTAACCCTCCCACATCAATCCGACTCAACCTTCATCATAGAGCTGCTCGAGACCATATACAACTGTCTCCCCCTCGCGTTCTATCATGGGAGTGGATCAAGGAGAAACTCAGGAGCTATTTCTGTTGTTGATTCGTCACCCTCACTCTTATGACTCAATTGTGCGGACTAATCCCATGACTCATCTCGGAGAAAGTGGACCATTTGTACAAATACGATTGGTGGATATTTATAGTGCTCTTGTTATGACTCACTTCATCTCAGAATGACTCACCTTGTTTCTATTTTAGTTAGTCTTTTCTCGTCATGACTCATACTTGTTCTATTTTTGGATCTTTTATTCCTCATTCTCCATACTTTGCCCCTATCTGACACATTCTTGCTTACTTTTGCTATTGTAATTTCTCTTTTGTTTCCCCTTTTGTGTTTTGTGTTCTCGCCATTACTCATCCTAACTCAGACCTGCTTGCTCATCATATGACTCACCCATCGCAGTGCATGACATCATTGTAGCTTAAGGATATGTATATAAAGGGCTCGGTCTCTCAGTGTAATAACAAGTCAAGTTTAGTTCTCAAGTCAAGTACCTCTAAGTCTTACGCTCAAGTTCAAGTCAAGTCCCAAGTTTAGGGCACCAAGTCAAAGCTTTGTCACAGGACATAGCTGTGCATACATCACAAGTCACACATCACAATTTCTATGTCATACGTCACACGAAGCAGGGCAATCATCACAAGAAGTCACCTGCGTTATATCCCAGAAGAACAGGTTGTACGACTTGTTCTCCATACTAGTCAACCCACAGCTGTAGTCTCTTTGCCCACGAACGACTGCATTATAGACCGTCCGGGTATAAGGACCGTTGCGTGCAGGCTAATAGGTATTATTCCTGTTAGTGCATCTTTAGCACCCCATCTGGTGCCATGTTGACGATATAAGAAAACATAGTCTTTATTAAAATATTATTTTATGTTGATTTTATTATAAAAAGCCATAGTTCCATGAGCAGCATTGACCTTTGGCTCTGGTTTCCTCAGCATATATACCATAGTGTATGAGAGCTGTATCTAAGTAGGCTGGTGTCTCAGGGGTTTGCATGTGATGTGGGATGAAAGGCATTGCACAGACTACATCACTTACTGTTGTATCCTCTATACACTGAATTGAACCAAGTGTAAACTTGACACAGTTATAAACATCCAGGCCTATGTTCTCATTGATTTTCCACATCTTCCCTTGGAGATTGTGGGCCATGTATCATAATGGGGTGGGTAGGAAGTGAGTGGTGTGATATTCTTGAAGGATTGTTGTAACAGGCATGTTTGGGAAACCAGGCTGTTTGGAAATGTGAAAGGTCGATCCTGTGATGCCTTGCATACCATGCTATTGGGTGTTGGAGCACAACTTCCTTTGTTCCAATATATTAGTGCCTGGGCTCACATTTTCTTCCTCTTCCTTACATACATTGGGTATGCACCAGTGTACATATGCACCAAATGCATGAACTTTTTCCTGATGGGTGATCCATTTTGTCATCTGTATAGTGTAGTTATGTCTGCTGCTGGTGTGATAAGCCACCTTGGTGAAATAAATGTGCAGTTGTTCAGGTAGTTCAGTACTAAAACTGTCTGCTGTGCCTCATAATTTGACAGATTCAATGTAGTGTTCTATCATGTGTATCTTTTGTATCTGGAAATATTGACAAACCTTGTGGTTGTTAGATCCCTGAGATCTAACACTTAGACTCCGAACCCTCAGACCTCCAAACCCTGAAGTAACTATTATATTCTATTTTAGTTCTTGTTGTTTGCCTCTTAAAGTATAATTTTCATTCACGACCCAAAGTAGAATACTTGTACCTCACTCAATCCAAACCTCCAACCCCATTCTGAACTCTGATATCATTTGACCTTATATCCTTCTTGTTATACATTCTTAGGATACAATTAGGTTATGAGGTATTAATAGTGCTCCGATCTTGTATCTGCTTCTTTAGTTTGAATATTGACTTATTTCCTCATTACCAACCTCCAGTCCTCTCCCATCACTATCCCCATAGTTATATACTACTAGTGATACTTCCGAAGTTCAAACCTCTGATCTCCAAAATTAGGGACCGAACAATAGTAGGTGGCACAACCCATAAGTTGAAGCTAAGTCCCTACCCCCCTTGTATTGCTTCGAAGTCCGACCTCCGAGTCTCCAACCTCTGAAGTTCCAGGTAACATCCATGAACTTAACAGTGGTCAACAAAGGAGTTGTGTAGGAACCACCTTTGCTGGGAAAATCTCGAAAAAAAAAGGATTAAAATTTCTGTAAAACCTTTTTTCCTCATCATAAATTAGCCAATACATGTAGCTTTTGATGGGGAAACTGCTTTCAAATATTCCTCGAGTTTTTCCTTATTTTTTCGCCATTTTATATGCCTTCCCTGGCTCAAAAACACTCAAACCTGTCCTGCTGAGTGCTGGACCCACACGGACCTACAACTCCATTCCGGTCCAGCTGATTCGAACTCCTATCGGAACGAACCACGACCCATGAGTTCAGAGTTGTGGGCCCTCAAGTACCCACAACTCTGACACTTTGGCTAACTCAAGACTCAGCCACTGA
>QFFB01006530.1:0-20669 GCA_003316465.1 Ramaria cf. rubripermanens
GGTTGGGTTGGATTTGAGATATGCAGTGTTTGGACATGGGCAGTTTTATGTGGGTGTCTCAAGGAGAACCAATTGGAGGAGAGTGAAGGTGTTGCTTGAGGAGGGCACTGAAACCACTAACATTGTATATAAAGATGTATTACTTAGAGCTACTTGAACCTGACTTTCCCAAATTGTATATAAAGATATATGTATTACTCAGAGCTACTTGAACCTGATAGATTTGACTTAGCAGAATGTGTGTGACTTGGTGAGATGCATTAAACTACCGATCAATTAAACGGGCAATGCCCGCCGTGCGAAGCATGGGTACCGAAAACTCATTGTATATAAAGATGTATGTATTACTCAGAGCTACTTGAACCTGATAGATTTGACTTAGCACAATGTGTGTGACTTGGTGAGATGCATTAAACTACCAATCAATTAAACGGGCAACGCCCGCCATGTGAAGCATGGGTATTGAAAACTCGTCAACAGTATAAAGTAGCAAGTGTGGCACCTGTGGGTGTTTTTTGTCAGCTGTTAGATCAGCAATTTGTCAGCGGACTGCTCCACCGGTGCAGCACTATGGTACCCAGCACTGGTCTAGCAATACTACCTAGCCCAGGCTACCACCCAACTTCCCTCATTCCACCATCCTGCCACCCTCCTGACACCCTTTCAGGTAGGATATAAATAACATGGCTGTGTGAGAGTGAAAATAGGGAATAGATATGGTAATCTGGGGATGGTACTGATCTGGGGATCTGGGGATAGAGTACTGATATGGGTATGGTACTGATCTGGGATATGGTAATGATCCCAGTATGGTAATGATTCCAGTAGGGGGGATACATGAAAATGAGAGATACTTGGACATGGAGGATACCTGGACATGGGGGATACTTGGACATGGGGGATACTTGGACATTGGGGATGCATTAACATGGGGGATACGTTAATACAGGGGATACATTAACATGAGGGATACTTGGACACATGGGATATATGGAGATGTGAAAGATGTGTACACATGGGATACATGGACACAGGGGATACATGGATACATGGACACAGGGGATACATGGATACATGGACATGGGGGATACATGGATATGTGGACATGGGGGATACATGGATATGTGGACATAGGGGATACATGGATACGTGGACACAGGAGATACATGATCATGGTGGATACATGATCATGGGGGATACATGATCACAGGGGATATGTGTCTACATGGGATATGTGTCCACATGGGATATGTGGACACGCAGGATATGTGAACACATGAGATACATGGACACAGGGGATACATGGACACAGGGGATACATGGACACAGGGGATACATGGACACAGGGGATACATGGACACAGGGGATACATGGACACAGGGGATACATGGACACAGGGGATACATGGACACAGGGGATACCTGATCACAGGGGATGCATGAACACAGGGGATACCTGATCACAGGGGATGCATGAACACAGGGGATACCTGATCACTGGGGATACATGGACACAGGGGATATGTGATCATGGGGGATACGTGATCACAGGGGATACATGGATATGGGGGATACCTGATCATGGGGGATACATGGACACATGGGATACGTGGACACAGGGGATACATGGATATAGGGGATACATGGACATAGGGGATATATGGATATAGAGGATACCTGATTATAGGGGATGTATGATCACGGGGGATACATGATCACGGGGGATACATGATCACGGGGGATACATGATCATGGGGGATATGTGGACACAGGGGATACATGATCATGGGGGACATGGGGGATACATGATCATGGGGGACATGGGGGATATATGATCATGGGGGACACAGGGGATACGTGGACATGGGGGATACGTGGACATGGGGGATACGTGGATACATAGACATGGGGGATACCTGATCATGGTGGATACCTGGATATGGGGGATACCTGGATATGGGGGATATGTAGATATGGGGGATACCTGATCATGGGGGATATGTGGATGTGGGGGATACATGAGGGATATGTGGGGGATACATGAGGGATATGTGGGGGATACATGGTCACAGGAGATATGTGATCATGGGGGATATGTGATCATGGGGAATATGTGATCACAGGGAATATGTGATCACAGGGAATATGTGATCACAGGGAATATGTGATCACGGGGAATATGTGATCATGGGGAATATGTGATCATAGGGGGATATATGATCACGGGGAATATGTGATCATGGGGAATACATGATCATGGGGAATACATGATCATGGGGAATACATGATCACAGGGAATAAGTTATCATGGGAAATATGTGATCATGGGGAACACATGATCATGGGGGATACTTGGACATGGTGGATGCATGGATACAAAAGATATATGGACATGGGAGATGTTGGAACTTAGGGTTTGTTTTTAGTGAGATACATTAAACTACCGATCAATTAAACGGGCAACGCCCACCGTTGTTAGATCCCTGAGATCTAACACCGAAGCTCCGAGCCTTCGGACTTCCGAACTCTGAAGTAACCATTATGTTCTGTTTTAGTTCTTGTTGTTTGCCTCTTAAAGTATAAATTTCATTCACAACCCAAGTAGGATACTTGTACCTCTCTTGATCCAAACCTCCGACCCTATTCCGAACTCCGCTTGTTATACACCTCTTATATCCTTCTTGTTATATGCCTCTTATATCCTTCTTGTTATACGCCTCTTATATCCTTCTTGTTATACATTCTTAGGATACAATTAGTTTACGAGGTATTAATAGTCCTCCAAACTTGTACCCAGTTCTTCAGTTTGAATATCAACTTAATTCCGCGTTACAAACCTCCAGTCTCTTCACATCACCACCTCCATAGTTAGATACTATTATTAGTAACTCCGAGTCCAAACCTCCGGACTACCTCCGACACTTCCGACCTCTGAAATCAGGGACTGAACGATAGTAGGTGGCGCAACCCATAAGTTGAAGCCAAGTCCCTACCCCCCTCGCATACCTTCGAAGTCCGACCTCCGAGTCTCTGATCTCCGAAGTTCCGGGTAACGTCCGTGAACTTAACAACCGTGTGAAGCACGGGTACTGAAAGCTTGTAGTCATACAAATGGTCCACTTTCTCCAAGATGAGTCATGACATTAGTCAGCACAATTGAGTCATAAGAATGAGGGTGACAAATCAACAACAGAAATAACTCTCCTTGATCCACTCCCATGATAGAATACAAGGGGGAGACAGTTGTATATGGTCTCAAGTAGTGTTAAGACTGGGGTCTATGCATGGGACCTCAGAGTGAGCTTGGCCAAGGGGGATCAGTAAGGGCTTGGCTTCAGCTTATGTGCTGCGCCATCCACTAGTGCACATGCCCTCAATTTTGAAGTGAGGTCAGACAAGAGGAGCAGAAGGACTAAGAGGGAGTGGAGTGAGAAACTAGTAAAGGATTTGAAAGGGTATCTAATTTGATTTATGACTGAAGAGCAAAGTACATACATAATGAGACTTATATACGGATATCAGAGAAGCAGGGTCGGACAAGATAGCTAAGGGAATCATAATGAAGCTTGGGGATGGATAAGAAATGGGGTTTAGGGAAAAAGGGATATAGTGAATGGGGGTCAGGCTCAGACTTGGACTACTTTGGGATGGGCTCAGATAGGGTCAGGCTTGGGGTATGGGCTTGGGATGGGGTTAGTTACTGGATATGGTCACTGGAGATCTGCGAGGAACCGGATTGTAACAAGTAGCTCTATGATGAAGGTTGAGTTGGATCAACATGGGAGGGTTGGTTAGGTATGGAGCCTGGAATTCTGCCTCATATTCTTCCCTTCCTTCATTGTGAACAACCTTGCCCATATATCCAAGGAATGTGAATGGCTGTGTATCATCTTGGAAAAATACAGAAACTCCAATGGTATATGATTTCAGAGTATAAGGATGTGACTTCTTCATTAATAGCTGTGCTGCTTTAGGTGACTGGGGGTAAAGCATATGATGAAACTTGGTATGTCTTCAAATATCTTCCAAATCAAGTGACCATCATGATAATGAGGGCAATGTTGGAGACTCGAGGGTCTGAAGGGGAATAGAGTTTGAAGCTGTGTTGTTGATGGCTAGCATAGGGATAACTGAACTGATAATTGATCAGGTATGGCTGTGTCATCTGGCTGGGCTGAACTGAGATGATGGAATAGCTGAGATGAAATAGACGCATGTGGAGCTTTGAGTTTTTAAAGACTCCTTGGAGTTTGAAGCTTTTAGATATGTGTTGTTCGATTTTCCTTCAGCACCTGTGCAGCTGTTTGTTCCTGTATTTTGGATGGGAGGCTTGAGGGCCGAGGGTGACTAATCTACCTATGAAGGAGGCATGTGACTTATAGGTGGGGGATACTTTGTTGATATCAGGACTGAATAACATACAGGTGTGGAACATACTTATATACTAAGAGTGATTTGGGGATCAAGGGTGGGTGACTGAGTGGCCACAGGATACAGGCAGGGTAGGATCTAACTAATAATAAACAGGAGGGTAATAATAGGAATGTCACAATAGAATGTGACAGAGTGTGACAGAAGTAATGCATGGCCAAAGGCACAAGGTATGTGATCCAAAGTCCCAAAGTATACTGAGATCCAAGGTAGAACAGGGATCTAACAGGGTTTATCAAGGCTGAGAGGCCACCAGGCATATGTGACCCATTGTAGTATCCAGTGGACACGACTGCATTGAGCTTCACCAAGTGTACCAATTGTAGGGATCAACTGTAGGTCCCAGCCATTCCCTCTGGAAGCCATGTTAATGCATCCTCAATGTTACCATCTGTTTCCTTCCAACTGAGATGGACAACCTATAAGTGAACCCAGAGGAACCTGATGTCACAGTCAACTCGTCAAAATGTTTGACAAGCAACCAACTCACATGCTACAAGCACCCTCTGATAATGTCTTGATGACTTCATTCTGTAGCTTGTGCATCTTTACAAGCACATATTCACTTTGCAATGATGACATGTCATTGTCAGGTGAACTCTTTGTTCAATGTAGCTGTTGATGTCTTCCAAGGAATTGTTAGCCATAAGCTTGATACATGGTGACCTAAGTGCAGCCATTATTTTGACCTTTTCCCAACTAGTCACTAGCACCCACAGACTGGGGATACCTCTAGTGCCTTCAAGACAGGAAGGACAAATTGTCAATTAGACACAGCATTGACTCTGGTCAAAATATCAAACTTGTCCAGAGTATCAACAACAAGGTAGATTGAATTGAATACCCTCTGCTTGAGAGTAGTTATGGATGCTTGCAGCATTGAGATGCCATTAATGGAGGAGTCTGTTGTGAACACATACCTATTGTCAGGGGACCACACTCTGATTTCTTGTCTCCCATTTATTTTCCCTTTCTCCCTCCCCTTTCTCCGTCCTCATCCCTTTCCTTATGTTCCTTTCTTAGTTTCCCTCCCATATCCATTCCCTCTGTCTATTCACTTTAGTTTTCCATTCCATGGTCTGTCACAGTCACACTAGCTATATATAGTTAGTTTCTGAGGTAAGGAGATCCACCCTTTTCTCTTTGGATCTCCTCAGGTGCACTGGTTTGTATATCCACTGATGTTAGTACTTATACACTCTTTGGATCTCCTCCTCAGGTCTCCCCGAGTTGGTCTGTAGGTAGGTAGGTGGTTGGCCTGGGGAGCCAGTGGATGGGCAGCATCCCCACTACTTCAGCTCCCAGCAGGCCTATTCTGGCGATGACCCAGAGCTGCCCTTACACCATATAACCATGCCTATCTATTCCCTTACATGTCACAGAATCACTAATATGCCTTCTCTTACCATTGTGAGGGTCTGAGATGGTCAAGAGTCTTTTAACCTCAACTTCTCTGAGGGGCCAGATGAGTGATTACATCAACGCTTGGTTTCCACATCGTTTGAGAGTTTGCAGCACGGACGGCCAATGCGACTATGAGTGCCTCGATTCAAGCCTGGCACTTAGGGCAGTGCTTCTTCATCCTCCTGTATGAGGTCATGCACGCCGTCAAACACATTTTACAGTCCAGTTACATGGTCAATGAATTTCTCTTCTCTGCACGCATTCTGCACAGCATCCATCCCGTCCTATCTGAGGTTCGTACCCTGCCTGATTTTATAAACGCAACGAGGGGTGTGTACGCGATACATGGGAGGGAACACGTGATTACGCTATATGAGATGGAACGCAACACAGGACACGCAACACGCAATACGCAGTAACGCACCGCATAACCCGGGGAGACCCGGTACGACACGCTACGATACGATTCATCTGCTCGGGATGACACTAAGCGTGAAGGAGTGGAATGAAGTGAACGATAGATACGATACATGTGCTCGGGATGGATCTGAATCGATAGAGAAAGGACGGGATGAATCGATGACGAAAGGATGGGATGAATCGATGACGAAAGGTCGGAATGAATCAACGAAGAACCGACGAGATGCATTGACGTAGAAAGACAGGGTGTATTGACGAAGAAGGACGGTATGAATCGATGAAAAAAGGGCAGAATGAATCAACGAAGAAATGAAGGGACGACTCAACGAAGAAGAACGGAGCGTGTTGACGAGGAAATCAAGGGATGAAATGACACTCTGTAAGCCACAGTTCACCTCTTCCTTTCCGCGATGGCACCGGCCACGCTGTAGATGTCTTTCACTGCAGGCGCCCGCCTCAGAGTCCGGCACTGTTAAAGAGTGCAGACTAGCTGAGAAGTAGGTCATATGATGTGGATGCGGGAAGAGTGCTAGCAGGGTCGGAGAGAGAAGCAGGGGGGAGGTGCGCAGGAGCAGGAGCAGGAGCAAAAGCAAGAGATCATGATCCCTCGCTTTTTTTGCTCTCCAGATCGGTTCCGCTGATATTAGTGGAACAAACCTTCAGAGTGACACCCAATCCAGAACGCATATGGAGCAAGAGCAGCGCCAGAGAACAGAGCACGGCCAGGCGGCACTAATACCTGCTCCAATGTGGAGAGGAAGCAGCAGCACAGAATCCGCTATGGCCACAGCGACGACGCGCCACCCCTCCTCATACGATCGCCCCGTTGCTCGATAGACACTATCAGCCTTGGTATAAACGTGGCCACAAATGAGGACTCATGGGATGAGGTGCGGTTTCGCGAAGTGCTGGTTGATATTCGGGTGCTGTGCTAGACATCCAAGGAGGATGTAGTCTGTTGCGATGAACACACTGGCTTGCGAGGCAGGGGTAGAAACAAGTCAACTTCGTGGAGTAGGGGATTGTGAATGAGGTGGCGTATGGAGAGCATGGTGAACATGCATCCCGCAATGAACTCGAGATGTCTTGGATTGGAAACGAGACAGAGGGACGGCACCTAGCAGTGCCAAGGAAGCAGAACAGAGGGCAAAGGAAGCTATTGAACAGTTTGAATTGGGTGTAACAGTAAGACGGGTTTTGTGAGGTGATAATACTTACCCTTCGTTTCGGGTGCCAGCCTGACCGGAGTGACCGAGCTGAGTTTGAAACGGACACCGCGGACTGTCGGAGTTGTTTGCGGTAGTCTCGTCTGTAAAGTCTCGCAAGTCTTGGAAAGCTACAAGGGTTGTATAAGAATGGTCGTGGCAGAGAACTATCCTTTCAATTTACCATTACATCCCATACCCAGAAAGCAGGCCTTTCCTCCCATCAATTCAACCAAACTTGCCCTATACTTGCTATGAATACCGTACGACCTACAGCTGCTCGTCGCACGTCTCGAGTTCGATTCGAGGACGAAGTCTCACCATTCCCACCTCGTATCCTCGCCAACCCCCCCGCCATATACGCTCCTCCCCAGCGATGGAGCCTACCCACCGTTCAAACGGATTATGGGTATACAGAGTCGTCCCGACAACCATATCGCTACTCAGAACCTGCTGCGTATAGTAACATAGGCTCTGGAAATTTTCGGGGCAGATTCCGCGATCCTTGGGCCCACCCTTCATCCTCAGCTTCATCTCGGTATATTTCATCCACTCGACCTGAGGAAATCTCTCTATCGAGTCGGACCAGTCGAGTACCATACAACAGTTCTTTTCTCGTGCCGTTCTACCCCGAACCCCATGATCGCCGTGGTAGCGACGCTACCCTCATCAGCGATAACGACGACGAGGATAAGTTCTCTTCCATGCCTCCCATGCCTTCGCGTCATTCGCGCAAGGAGTTTCTCCAACAGTCGTTTTATCACTACGATCATGGTCTCCCAGCCTCGACTTACATTCCTAGTTATGCCATCCAGGAAGCACCCCGGACTCCCGGCCAACCTCTTCGCTCTGCACTTCGCAGGAGTCACAGTAACGTCTCTAAACGTGCCGAGACACGCAGCGCCTCCACGAACGATCACGGAGTCGTATCTAATATGATGACTGTCAACGGTCTAAGCGGCCGACGACGTGCTAGCAGCGTTTCAACGCTCGCGGTTATCGACCAAGATTTAGAGGGCGGACCTATTACCTGGTCCAGGCCTGGCTTCCAACACCGTCGGGATTCGTGCATGTCGACGGGCTCCGCACTACTTGATGCTGATGATCCTCGTGTTACTGGACTAGAGGAGAAGATGGCCCGCGCGCGGGCCGCAACCGAAAAGGCTTTTGACTTCAAGAAAGGGCAGCACAAGTTCAAGAAGACCAAGACAAATGGTGATGTCGTCCACAATCTTACTGGTATGGTTTCCCTATCCCCCGAGACGTGTGCTATTTACTGATTCCACATCAAGATCTGGTACAACGTCAAACTTTCATTCTCAGACTTGCCAAGGCACTCATGTCCTTTGGAGCGCCAAGCCACCGTATTGAATCTCAGCTTGTCTCTGTATCGCGTACTCTCGAGATCGATGCCCAGTTCGTCCACATGCCATCCATCGTCCTTTGTTCCTTCGGCGATCAGGAGACTAGAACGTCGGAGACTAATTTCGTGAAAGCAGGCGGCCGGCTTGTGCTTGGCAAGCTCCACAATGTTCATGACGTCTACAGGAGCGTTGTTCATGGCCACATGGACGCTAAAGAGGGAAGCATGCATCTCAGCCACCTCCTTCGGTCACCTCCCCTCTATAGTATCCGGTTAAGATGCCTGTTTGCTTTCCTTTGTTGCTGGTCCATTTGCCCTATGGCGTTCGGTGGTTCCCTCACTGACGCCTTCATATCCGGCCTAGGTGGAGCACTTCTCTGTTTTCTGCAGCTGGTCGTAGCACACAAAAATGCCATGTACGCCGATGTATTCGAGTGAGTAACTCTTTTCACTTCTCATAGACCCTTGTCTGACTATATCATCAGAATATCCATCGCAATCCTCATGTCGTTTGCCGCACGCGCACTGAGTGCGATCCCTGGCCACGTGTTCTGCTACCAGTCAATCTCGTCTTCAGCGGTTGTACTTATCTTACCTGGGTATCTCATCCGTACGTCAATATTTTATGCCAATTTGTTACATTGATGACACGTTCGCTTTAGTATGCAGTTCTTTGGAGCTGGCCTCCAAAAATATGCTTGCAGGCAGTGTCCGCATGGTATACGCAATCATCTACTCACTCTTCCTCGGATTCGGCCTGACAATCGGAAGCGATCTGGCGTTTCTCGTTATCCCCGCGCTGCGCGACTCGCAGAACGCGGCGAATCAAGGTCTCTCGGGCATCTTGGCACTTCATGGTCAATTTACTGCGGATAATTCCACAGGATTAATGTCATCTTTCTCTGGATCTTTCTCGTTTGCGAATGCAAGCATGTTCGCTGGCCAAGAAAACCCGGAGAGCTTATTGGAGGGATGCGTCCGTCACCCGCAATCAGTTTTCCTCCTGCATGCTTTCCCTAGCTGGACCCTGCTCCTCCTTGTGCCGCTCTACAGCTTCATATCCTCGTTGTGGAATCTTCAACCACTCAATAGTAGGCAATTGCCTGTAATGGTACTTATCAGCTGTGCGAGGTGAGTTCGCCCAGCGCGTTGGCTGACCTCCCCGAGCATTGACTTTTCGTGATATCTTTTTCAGTTACGCTGCGAACAAGGCTGCAAACAAATACATTTTCAACCGTTCAGACGTTGTCAGCGCCATCGGTGCATTCGTCGTCGGTCTTCTTGGCAACATTTATTCTCGCCTTTGCGGTGGCACAGCCTTCCAAGTGATGTCTGTCGGGGTGTCTTTCCTGATACCTGTAAGTCTCCTCGTCTGGTAGTATTAGATAGTTCTCATTTTCATCCCTGCAGTCGGGTATTGCCGCAACTGGCGGACTTGCACAAAATTATCGCAGTCAGGAGGGCGATTCTTATTCGGCAGGCCTTTCTATCGGGCTCCGTATGGTTCAGGTCGGTATCGGCATCACGGTTGGCTTGTTTGGCAGCGGCCTAGTTGTCTATTCCTTCGGTACCCGTAAGAAAAACGCACTCTTTGCTTTCTAGACTGCTTTCATTTTCACTTTTCACATCTCTTACTGTATCAATAGCTTTTGCTGTACCCAATAGAGTTATTCTTACGTAGTATCGCGTCTATAAGATTACCGTTTTATACAATCTGCTCTAGTTCCCTCGCGTATGGTCGGAGGTTACATGTGAGGGAACTCCATGCTTGGAGAAGACATGGAGGACAAACAGCTTAGCTAGAATCAGAGCAGTGATCATATCAAAGGTTGGAATGAAGATTGACTGTTTGGAGAGTTGGTCAATGATAACGAGGATGGTGTCATATCTGGAGGAAGGAGGAAACTTGATGAAATCCTTGGAGATAGAGTTCCAAGGTTGTTCTGGAATAGGGAGTTGCTTTAACAAGCTATACAGACAGTGTCTCTGTGACTTTGAGCGCATACATGTAGTGCAGGACTTAACATAGGACTTAACAGAAGTTTGGAGTTCAGGCCAGACATAGTCTTGTCGGACCAGCTCCAAGGTTTGGTTTTGTCTGAAGTGTCCAGAGATTGGATGATTGTGCTTATACTGTAGTACTTGTAGTCGGAGATCATTGCTGTCCGGTACATAGATCTGGTTGTCTAGTAGGAGATGTCCTTTGATGCTAAAGGACCATCATCCTATTGGGTTACTTAGGTGGTCTGCTAAGGTCAGATTGGAGTTGACGGAGGTTTGGATATCAGAGTAGAGTTGGTTGATATCCATAGTGATGGCTGCATGGAGTACAGGGGCACAGAGTTGTTCAGAGGTGAATACCAGTCAGAGGTTGTGTGGATTGATGGCTGTGTAATGTTATGATCCAGTACCTTGTGGATCTCTGGTGACCATACTCAGTAACCAACCCTGTCCTGAGCCCATACCCCAAGCCTGACCTTATCCAAGCCCATCCCAAAGTAGTCCGAGCGCAAGCCCAACCCCCATTCACTATATCCCTCTTCTCTGAACCCCATTTCTTGTGAAAATAAGGTGAGGTCGAGTGTCGAAAATTTTTTATATGATAGGGGATAGACTCTGGAGAAGCAGGAGGTCTGTTACGAAGAATAAATCAATGGTAGAACAGGTGAATCCTAGTACTCAAGTCAGGGCTGGACAATAGATGCAAGACTGAGAACCTCAGGTAAATAGAACTAAGTGCGTCGCAGGACCGAACTAATAGCAAGGGCAAAAAAAGGGTCAAGTCATATTTTGTGTTCTGCTGGCTATAATTAAAAGTCTGCAATGTTTAAGAAATAAGCATGTGAAAAACTTCGAGCCCCTGGCTTGTTAGGGGTCGACTTCGCTAGCTAGATGAAGTAGAGTAGAAATAAAGATGATCTGATCAGTGGTGGTGAAAAAGAAAAAGAACTGACACTATAAAGTAGTGTGCTACGCATCTGAATGCGCCTCATCTCTAACTACGCACAAATGTGCGCCTCGAATAATGCTACGCCTATAAATGCGCCTCGGTGAAAAATCTGAATCGATGAAATAAGTTGTAAGATCAAAAAGGTCCATGAAGAGAAGTTGAATGATAAATGAGAAATGATTGTAGCTAGAATGTCCATGGGAATGATAGAATAAAGAAGATAGTTCGTTGAGTCTGTTTCTTACTAATAATGACATTTCTTACCTGTTCCCGAGCCTTACAATGATCCCTTAGTTAGTGGTGTCCAACCCTGTTCCTCTGTTATCTGTATATAAGTCTCACTCTGTATGTACTTTGCTCTTCAGTCAGAAATCAACTTAGATACCCTTCAAATCCTTTACTAGTTTCTCACTCCATCCCCTCTTAGTCCCTTTGCTCCTCTTGTCTGACCTTGCTCCAAAATCAAGGGCATGTGTGATAGTGGATGGCACAGCACATAAGCTGAAGCCAAGCCCTTACTGATCACCCTCAGCTGAGCTTGGAATGAGCTCGCCCGAGGTCCCACACAAAGACCCCATTCTAATCACTTTCCCCCTCTTTAAGGTAGACGTCCCATTGTCTAGTTAAAGTGTTGGGTTTGGTTCCAAGATGTCTGAGGTGGAAGCATATAACCATGTTGAATTGAGACAGGTATTTGGACCATCAGACTTGTTGTCATGTGAGGAGCTTCATTGTAGAAAAGTATTCCAGGTTCTTATGATCAGTAACAATGTTGATTGGATTTGGAGATCCTTTGAGGTAGTGTTGCCAGGCCTTAAACACTTCAAAGATTGCCATTAGTTCCTTATCATGGACATTGTAGTTTTGTTCTGTGGAGGAAAAGATCTGAGAGTGGAATGCAATTGGATTTACTTCATTGTCGTCCAGAGATGTTATTGAGAGGATGGCAGTGAGCGCATAGTTGGAGGCATCAGTTTTGAGGATCAGAGGAGCTTCAGGTATCCAATGCTGAAGGATCAGAGTGGTGATGAAAGCCTTCTTGAGTACGTTGAATGATTCTTGGCATTCTTTGGAGAAGACCCACGGAGCACCTTTCTGGGTGAGATGTGTCAGCGGAACTACTAGGTCGGAATAGTTGAAAATGAAACACCTATAGAAATTGGCAAATCCAAGGAAGGACTGAATGTCCTTGACCTTTCTCGGTTCAGGCCAATTTTGGATAACTTGCACCTTCGCGGTGTCCATTGTGAGTCTGTTTGGAGACATAATGTATCCAAGGTACTCAATGGTGTTCACATGGAAAAGGTGCTTGTCAGCTCGGGTGTATAGGTTGTGTTGTTGGAGCCTTTGGAGTACTTCTTGGACATGCTTTCGGTGCTGCTCCAGGTCATCAGAGTAGATGAGGATGTCATCCAGGTATACTAGAACACATACATCCAATATGTCTGCAAAGATGTCATTCATAAAACGTTGGAAAGCAGCAGGTCTGTTGGTAAGTCTGAAGGGCATAACATGCCATTCAAATGATCCATAACAAGTTCGGAGTGCAGTTTTCCATTCATCACTCTTGCAGATTTGGACAAGGTGGTAGGCATGTTAGAGGTCGATCTTAGTATAGATATGGGCCTTGTGTGGTGTATCTAGAAGGTCGGAGATACAAGGTAAGGGGTATCGGTCCTTCTTGGTGATT
The DNA here is from genome assembly GCA_003316465.1 of Ramaria cf. rubripermanens. Taxonomy (NCBI): domain Eukaryota; kingdom Fungi; phylum Basidiomycota; class Agaricomycetes; order Gomphales; family Gomphaceae; genus Ramaria; species Ramaria cf. rubripermanens. The sequence continues at coordinate 13,463 of QFFB01006530.1, forward strand.
TGGTTGGTGATTTGGTTGGTGATTTGGTTGGTGATTTGGTTGGTGATTTGGTTGGTGATTTGGTTGGTGATTTGGTTGGTGATTTGGTTGGTGATTTGGTTGAGGCCTCGGAAGTTGACACATAGGCAGAGTGATCCATCCTTTTTCTTGGCGAAGACCACTGGAGCACTGCACAGGGACTGAGTGGGGCGGATGAAATCCCAGGTTAGATGTTCTTCCAGGAATTCTCAGATCTTTTCCTACCCTTTCCATGCAAATTGTACTTGCTCTGCCATGAGATCTACTTCCAAACCTCTCTGTTATGATGCTAGCAGACCCTGTCAGCATACTTCATATGCATTAGGTCAAACCAACCTTGCCTGCTGTGCAAAAGCCATGAGCTCCAAACAATTGGTGAAGAATAATAATGTGCATGTATTTTTAATGGGAAGGCTGTTGTAAGCAGCTTCCTTGCAACTTGCAATCTTGTTGCCAAAGGATCATTTCAGTATTTGGGTCCTCACAGCATGCTCTGATCTACACTCCCCGCAATGCCAGCTTGAATAAAGCTCACACCCATACTTACTATACTGTCCCTAGGACTGTAGCCACACCGCCACTGCCATATGCCATGCAGCTTCCCCATCTGCCGCTCCAAAAAATAGCACAAAGATACAAGGAGGCTCATTACATGCAGTGAAGGACATGTTATGCAGGTGGGTGGAAGGGTTTTTTTGTGATTTGAATTTGGAGGATTGTGCATGGGTATAATCCAGGTCTGTGGTGGCAGTGGTCGTGGACTCATGCGCCACATTGTGCACATTGGCATTGGCATGCCACAAATCCCAGCGCCCTTCTTCTTCCCCTCAGATACTGCTGCTCTGTGTTGTGCTTGGGTCAGCTCAAGGTAAGAAGCCTGCACCAGTATGGGAGTTCTAGACGTCGCGAATGCACATGCTTCTTCATAATTTTCACACACAGCGGGCAGCCAGTGATCTTGTCACATCCAAGGGAGATTTTCCCTTGTTGGTTACATTGGAATTTGTGCCATGGCTTAGAAGCACCTTCAATAGCTGCCTATGCATTTGCAAAAGGTTCAGGCCCTCTGGCACTACCGTGGCTGCATAGTGAAGTGGTGTCATGCTATCATTGTCCATCACGTCCATGTCCACACAATAGTTTTCATGGATGAATTTGACGACATGTGGCCATGGAGAGAGTGCTGCGTAATGGAGAACCATCTGGCCTTGCTTATCAATGGCTGAGCTGTCTGCTCCATGGGCCACAAACCATTTCACCCCACTATTACTAAAGGCCACTACCCCAATGACCTCAGTTGAGATTATTCATCATGTCCTGCAACTCAAGTGTTATCCTGTAACGTGGCACCCATCCCCGACTTGTTTCTTAATGAATGTAAAGATGAATGTAAAGACCACAGGAACATACATTGTGGTTTTATTGGTATGAAGATACCAGGAACTGCAAAGAGCATGTCAAACATATTTTCTTGCTGTAATCCACTGCTTGCTTCCTTATGTGATGTGTGCCACATTTCAATCTTAATAAGTTGAGTTACAGCTATGTTGGCAATTGAATATATGGAGCACACTAGGACTCTGCTTCAACAGAAGCCTCCACACCATATAAGACCTAGCCTTGCCATGAGAGAAATCAACAACACATGCAAATAGGAGTGTAAAGGAGCATGCAGAACATTGTTAGACATGGAAAGGGCAGTGGGAAAAGGAAGGGACAGAGCAGGGGAAGGCAGAGAGGAAACCAGAGACAAGGATGAGGACAAGACCAAGAAGGAAGGAAGCAGCAAACAATACAGCATTGAAAAAAACAAGATAATGCCCCTAAAAGCCAGAGTATTGTCAAGATTAAATTTCGGAGTAAAGATAGAATGTCAGTGTAATTCTGACATGGGCCTACAGTTGTAGCGAATAACCCAAGAGTAGTACACAAAGAATCATGCACATCCTCAAGGAAAGGTCACCCCAGTTCAGGTGTTCCTTTCACTGATCCAAACACTTCTGCGAAGTGCTGCGAATAGCGGCCTCAGTGACACCCCTAAAGGGACATAGCAAATAAGATTAAAGGTTCAGGCTCACTGTTAGGCATAACTACCAATGAGAGGGTAGGTTGTTGCACTAAGGTTTTTCCTACTAGTGAGGAGTCAAATAACGAGGTAGACATGATAATTGAACTAGGGAATTTTACATGTGGAATCAAAGTACTTATAGTAAAGAGTGAATGCAGGGGGGGATGGATTGAGAGGGGTGAGAACACTGTGGAGTTGGGGTATGAATTATGACATGGAGTCAGGGTCAAACCACCTTCATGGGGCACAGCGATGGATGGGGTCTGGGAGTGAAACCCGTCAGTTATACTGGGCTTCTGCTCGTCCTTGGTGACCCTGCTTGCCGCAAGGGGACTGTGAATGATGCAAAACGAGGGTGAAGGATTGTGGTACAATGGTGAAGATTATGTTTGGTGACCAGCAAATAGGAGTGAGATTGACTATGAAGGCCTTGCTGATATTGGCGTGGTGGAAGGATGCTAGGTAGGTCAATGGAATTCGCTGAACTCTGGATGTGGAAAATAGCAGTCATGACAGGGGTCTGGGAGTGAAACCCATTGGTTACACTGGACTTCTGCTCATCCTTGGTGACCCTGCATGCCGCAAGGGGACTGCAAATGATGTGAAATGAGGGCAAAGTATTGTGGTACAATGGCAAAGATCATGTTCAGTGACCAGCGAATAGGAGTGGGATCGACTACAGAGGCCTTGCCGATATCAGTGTGATGGAATAATGCTAGGGAGGTCAATGGAATTTGCTAAACTTGGGATGTGGAAAATAGCAGTCATGACAAGTATGACCATCAGCAAATGAGTGAGAACAGCAATACCAAAAAAGAGAAAATGTACTCAAGGAATCAACAAGACATGAAAAGGAGGGCTACTCATTAAGGACTGCAGCAGGGACAGGCAAGTACCAGGCAGATATGTGTGCTCAAAAAGTTGACTAAGTATCATAATCTGTATAGGTACATGGATATCCAAGATGCATCTTGCTCACAGAACCCTCCCTGTAAGTTACCTTATACTTATCACAGCACTCAACTGACATCAACCATGGATGGGATTTGTAAGGGCAACCCTTGTGCACTGTGGAGGTCATATGATCACACAGGCTGGCAGAGGGGAAAACCAAAGTATACATAAGTCAAGTAGACATACAATGGAAGGGGATCTCACCTGGCAGAGGGGAAAACCAAAGAGAAAAGTCTAAGGTCCCACACTGCCAGTGAGCCTATATTATACTATGCCTAACTACAGTCAGGTGTCAACAATGGAATTTAGGGAAAAAATAGAACGTTCCGACATGGGCCTACAGTTGTAGTGAATAACCCAAAAGTAGTACGTGATGAATCATGCACGTCCTTGAGGAAATATTACCCCAGTTCAGGTGTTCCTTTCACTGATCCAAACACTCCTGCAAAGTGCTGCGAATAGTGGTCTCAGCGATGCCCCCAAAGGGGTGTAGCGAATAAGATCAAAGGTTTGAGCTCACCATGAGGCACAACTACCAATGAGGGAGTAGGTCATAGTACTAAGGTTTGTTCTACTAGTGAGGACTCAAATAATAAGGTAGACGTATGATAAGCGAACTAGGGAATTTTACATGTGGAATCAAAGTACTTATAATAAAGAGCAAATGCAGGGGGGAACAGATTGAGAGGGATGAGAACACTGTGGAGTTAGGATATGAATTATGACACAGAGTCAGGGTCAAACCACCTTCATGGGGCAGGGTGACAGATAGGGTCTGGGAGTGAAACCCGTTAAAGATACACTAACAGGAATAATACCTATTAGCCTGCATGCAATGATCCTTCTACCTGGATGGTCTATAATGCAGTTGTTCATGGGCAAAGAGACTACAGCTGTGGGTTGACTAGTACTGAGAACAAGTCATACAAGCTGTCCTTCTGGGATATAACACAGGTGACTTTTTGTGATGATCACCCTGCTTCATGTGATGTATGACATAGCTTGTGACATGTGACTTGTGACATATGTGCGGCTATGTCCTGTGACAAAGCTTTGACTTGGTGCCCTAAACTTGGGACTTGACTTGGACTTGAGTGTAAGACTTAAGAGAAACTTGACTTGAGAACTGAACTTGACTTGTTATTGTACTGAGAGACCAAGCCCTTTATATACACATCCCCAAGCTACAATGATGTCATGCATTGCAATGGGTTGAGTGATACGATGAGCAAGCAGGTCTGAGTCAGAATGAGTCACAGCAAGAACACAAAACACAAAAGGAGAAATAATGGAGAAATTAAAATAGTGAAAGTAAGCAAGAATGTGTCAGATAGGGGTAAAGTATGGTGAATGAGTAATAAAAGATCCAAAAATAGAACAAGTATGAGTCATGATGAGAAAAGACTAACTAAAATAGAAACAAGGTGAGTCATTCTGAAACAAAGTGAGTTATAACAAGAACACTATAAATATCAACCAATCATAGTTATACAAATGGTCCACTTTCTCCAAGATGAGTCATGGCATTAGTCAGTGCAATTGAGTCATAAGAGTGAGGGTGACAAATCAACAACAGAAACAACTCCTGAGCTTCTCCTTGATCCACTCCTATGATAGAACATGAGGGGGAGACAGTTGTATATGGTCTCGAATAGCTCTATGATGAAGGTTGAGTTGGATTGACGTGGGAGGGTTAGTTGGGGAGTCAAAGGTCTGAAGGGGAATAGAGTTTGAAGCTGCATTGTTGATGGCTGGCATGGGGATAACAATGAACTGATAATCAATGGGTAGGGCTGTGTTGTCTGGCTGGGCTGAACTGAGATGATGAAATCTGCTGAGATGAAATAGATGCATGTGGAGCTTGGAGTTTTTAAAGACTCCTCAGAGTTTGAAGCTTTTCAGATATGTGTCATTCAAGCTTTTCAGATATGTGTCATTCAAGCTTTTCAGATACATGTTGTTTGATTTTCCTTCAGTGATTAAAGATTACATAATCACCAGGCCACTGGACCATTCAAACATGCTACACCATTTGGAAGTGATGTACAGGGCCATTGGAACTTGCGGAATGCAAGTGGAATGGAATACCAAGAGTATTCATTGAACAGCTGCCCAAGGAACAGGGCAAAGAGGGCACGAGTCCCTATACATGCATTAACATGCATATATTTGAGGAATTTCAAAGATTTGTTTTTCCTATTATTTCAAATGACATGATTCACTGATTACAATTACCATTCTATGTTGTAAAGGGCTTTGTATCTCTTGACCAAAGTCTCCTAACATTTCATTCACCTGACCATTATCCTCATCATGATCACTACCTGTCAGACTGCATGTAGTCGCCCCTTTGTCCACATGCATCGATTACCCCATTGGCTCCAGATTTTTTATCACAGATTATCTGCAACAATGTTGTATAAATATTGTAGTATGACCTGTATGTTATAATAGTTAGAATTTAGTCTATACTCACTCTGAGTCAGAAATTAGTCTGCACTCAAATCACACACAGTCTACAGCAACTTAAAATATTGCTATAGATTTGTACTTGCTGTTTTGTACAACTTGTGAAGCCTGCTTTAGTGGTACAACTATTGTGACTTACTTGTCTGCTCATAGTTCAACTTCTCTGAGCCATCGTTGGGTAATCCCTTACTCCACTCTTTTTCAATATCCAAGAGCCGAGTTTCTGGTTGCCATCACCCCTGTTAGGGACCTGTGATTACATCATCAGGTACCTTGACAAATCTCTACATGGGCAATTAACTATTTCAACAGCAATTCATCAATCTTCCAATCGCTCAATTGCTATTGCCACTCACACACTCATTTTCGGAGGCTTTAATCGCCACACTAGGAGCATTGATTAATCATCAGTCACACGTTGTTCCCACACCCAATACTCATTGAGCAATCATTTCATTCATTCATACATACCAAATAACAGGCTTAATAATCCCTAACAACAACACCTATCATATAAAAATCTTTGACACTCACCCTCGCCTTGCTGTTACAATATCAAGGGAGGCACACACCCACACCTCCCACCTTGGGAAGTGCTGTCTTGAGATGGCCTTTAACAAGGACCATCTCATCCAAAAATGTGCATAGGTTTCCATGGCCTAGCAGCTTGACCAAGAGCTGCTGACAATTGTGCTGACCACAGCCCCAAGCACATCCTCCATTACACAATTAGACATGCCATTGCTACCTTCTGCCATAGAAAACAGTACAATTGAAACACAGGCCCCTCCTGCACCATACACAGATCCCAATGTCCACATGTCAGACACTAAGCATGACTCCCTAATGGAGGATCTCTATCAATGAGGCCCACTGAGAGTTATCTATAGAAGGGGAGGGTGTAAGTAATATAGAAATACTTACCCACATAGCCCTTAAGGCCATGTGCATAATAACATATTACTATGTATCATCTGTATCCCAGTGGGTCCTAACACACATGGACTTACTGTGTAGTTACACAATACCTTTATACAAAATATCACTACTTACTTGCTATAATCCTGTCAGGGGACACCCTGTTTTCCACCTCCAAAGTTCTGGAGCTACAACTCCAAAGGTCTGCACTCCCACACCTCTGAAGTTCCAGGGTTCCAAACTCCGCCCCACTTCTGCTTTCAGAGCAGCTCTGGAGGTGAAACGACTTGTGTATAGCATCCAAGGTCAAGTGGAGATCCACAGCATGCAGGGTCGGTATGTACCAAGTGATGACCTGATGTCATGGCTGCTGTTTTTCAGACCTTGAGTTCAGCAAATTACATCGACCCCCTTAGTGTTATCCCATCACACCGATATTGGCAAGGCCTCCGTAGGCAATCTCACTCCTATTCACTTGTCACCAAACATGGTCGTTGCCATTGTACTATAATCCTTCGCCTCATTTCGCATCATTTGCAGTCCCCTTGCAGCATACAGGATCACCAAGGACAAGCAGAAGCCCAGTGTAACTGACGGTGAAGGAAAATCAAATGACACATATCTAAAAAGCTTGAATGACACATATCTGAAAAGCTTCAAACTCTGAGGAGTCTTTAAAAACTCCAAGCTCCACATGCATCTATTTCATCTCAGCAGATTCCATCATCTCAGTTCAGCCCAGCCAGACAACACAGCCCTACCCATTGATTATCAGTTCAT